>JAQFYT010002265.1:0-13394 GCA_034694925.1 Ceratophysella denticulata | reverse complement strand
CTCAGTGACAATTCATTATTCTCAGTGCCAATTCATTATTCTCAGTGACAATTCATTATTCTCAGTGCCAATTCATTATTCTCAGTGACAATTCATTATTCTCAGTGCCAATTCATTTTTCTCGGTGCCAGTTCATGATTCTTAGCGCCGGTTCATGATTCTTAGCGCTAATTAACTATTTCTCAGTGCCAAATCCAGTATTCTCAGTGCTACAATAAATACCACCCTTGTGAATTATGCATTTGATCAATAAATCAATTTGAATAATTTGAAGCCAAAAGGATTTTTTAAATATATTTGTAAGATTAAATTCGTCACGAATTTGAAGAATTAGGTTTGTAAGTAGAGAATCATCCTATTATCGTCCGTTGTAGTATTTTGATATTTTCTAACGATTATTCATTCGAAATTTAGCTGAGAAACCAATTGAGTATGTACCGTAAATTTCAGTTGGGTATTACCCCCTTAAAATCAACCAACTCGGGTTTTATGAAGAACACTCCAGTATTCCGTTTCCTTTTCCATGAACTCCGCTCGAGTACGAAACCAATTTAAAATGGGCTTGTTTGGATAAAAACGGCTCGAAACAAGTTCCATGCTTGGGTTTCTTTTTCTTTTATTTTATATGCACTTTTCCTAAGCACCACCCGTTCCGCTCGTTCGACTCGGAAGGTTAATCCTACAAACAAAACCCGGGGGTTCCTTAACTACGTATTTCCGACAGGAGCGGCGGTGGAGTGCATAAATTGTTTCTAAGGAACTAAAGTAAAAGGAGAAAGACGATTATTGGAGCGTGTGGTCGAGAATACCTAAAGAGATTGTCTCCGTGAAACGGCATTCGATTCGGCCCAGAAGAATAAGAAACGAGGAACTGCCTGGAAAACGAGAAGCGTTTCTCAAAAAAACTGTATATGGTTGGTGAATGGTGATCGATCATTTGAATTCGGAATGTTTTGACGCGAAATAAAGATGCTTGGAGAATCTTAGGTCATATCCGGTGTCTCCGTGTCAATACACTATGCGCGATGCTTCAGTATGAATTCAAACCGCAAGCCTAAAATGCGGAAGTTCAAGTCAGAACCTTGAAACACTGAAAAACCGCATCATTTAATCAAAACCCGAATTAATGCCAATTTATTTAGGCATTTATTCTGACAAATGCCTGCGAGTACCAAAGTGAATATTTACTATAGTGCTAATGCTGACAAAGGACAGCGCCTGTAAGAAATCAGTGAGGAAGATGATTCGCAAAGAAAATCCCCTTGTGAACTTATTATTGGGCTCGTCTGAAAACTTTCTGAACAAGCTCCGTCACCTCTACAACCCACTACTCGTTAGTAGAGTAAACTCGGAAAAGTTTGAATTCATCCATGTTCAAAGGTACACCGAGTTTTGTGCCGGTTTTTTAAGTTCTTATGTAGGTATGCAGAATTGAATGGATAAATATTTCAGAAGTCTCGTGATGACAAACGAACTGGTTACTTCTACTACTCAGATTATTAAACATTTAAAAGAAAATTCATTCGACGTACGAATTATAAATTCTGGTTTGTAAATCATTATATTTAAGGATACAGAGTATTATGTCAGATAATACTGAAAGTATGTAATGGCTTACAATTGAGCAATCTCAATCTTCAGAAAGATTCCATGAAACTTCTTGTGGTTCAAACTTTTCTTGAATTTAGTCATAAGCTCTGGGTCAATGATCTTCAAATTCTCCGTGGATCCTGACACCGTTTCCGATCTGGTGTAGGCAATGTTCAAGTGAATGCTTTTCAGTTTCGGTAGCCGACGGCTTAATTCCTTCACTTGGTTCAGGGATAGACTTCCAATTGGATTATTTTTGAAAATGAACCAAATGTTCGAGGTAATCTCTAGCTGTTCCAAGTTTTTAAGGTTTGGTAAGTCCAGATCATCAATGGAATCGAATTCGGTCGTAGCAATTGGGAAACTTGTCTGGAAGTGTCTTAGCGATGACGGCAGGGAAGTGATGCCTGAAAATAAGCGAAAAATTCATTAAATGTTCGCTAATTCGGCTAATTGTATGTTTTAGATTTTTGATTATCAATTTTCGAACAAACCTTTGAACTGGGTCCGTGGACTGTCATACTGATCCCAGGTTGACGGTGTGTAAAGTCCTAATTTCAAATATTTCAAAGCAATACATTTCGCAAAGACTGTATCAAGGCTGTTAGTAAAGATTGGATCCAGAAACTCCTTGGTAGCTCCAAATTTCAAGTCCACTCGTGTCATGTAAGAAGCACTACGAGCAATGATACCGGAAGTAAATCCTTCAAAACTCAACGACTCTTGTGTAAGCATCTGCGAGACATCGAACTGAAAACATTCCAAATGCAACTCTTGCAAAGATTCCTGTTCATGCAGAATACGAAGCCAGGATCGGGATCTTGTTGTTTCCACAATTCCACCGGGCTGAAACCAGAGTGCACCACGGAATTTTCGAACGTAAAATTGCAGAGCATTTCGTGGATTGAATTCCAAAGCGGAGTATTTTCCACTGGCCAATTTTTTCAATGTCGTTTTATTGGCCTCGATAATCTTGATGAAGTACTCATTCGCAAAGTTATTCTCGACTTCCGCCCATTTTTCTCCGGTAAGGCCAAAGAGTTTCAAGACCATTTCCGAAAACCGACAGTTGCTTCCGATGGCCAGATTTTCCAAACCGCCTTTTTGTAGAATTTCCGCTAACAATTTCAGCATTTCAGGGTTAGAAGATTCAAATTTCAGAGTTTTAAGTTCTGGAAGCCATGTTGATATTTGAAACTTTCCAGTTTGTTCCAATTCCCGAATATTGAGAGCATCCGAATTTGGCCAGTAATGAACACCGAGAACGATGAGTTCTTTGAGAGACGTGGCATGCTGCAAAATTCGAAAACAACTCAAATCCAGCCGGAGGGCACGAAGTTCTAATTTCTGGATACGGCTACAGAAGGAGCTTAGATTGACCACTCCGTTCAATTGATGGTCCAGTGCACTGCGACTTATTCGAACGTGCAGAAATCGTGCAGCGGTTTCCAGCATTACTGCCCAGTTGCAACTATCGACGTGCAGGGTCGTTTCGAAGAGTTGTCCAATGACGTAATTCCATGCAGAGGAGATGGAGCGCAGCTTTTGACGATTTTCAGAAGTTAGGTAGTCCAGTACTTCCGCCAGCATCTGGTCAAGCAATATTTTTCCTTTTATTGCCTTTGCATTTAATGTAAAACCAAATCTAATAAAAATCATCATTGAGCACCGTTACCTCAACCGGAAGATCACAGATTTGTGTCCCGGGGTCATTGTCAGGGGTTTTGTCCATCTTGGACACCGGGCTCAAACTCGTTTACTCCTTGATTGAGTCGATCAATGTTTCCGATTCAAGCTTGAATACTCGAAGATTCGTGAAAGAGTTCGATAATTATTTAACATAGAAATTTTACTTCTTGTAATATTCAAGTAAAAACGAAAAAATTCTTGTATATTTCTGTTTGCATTGAAAGAGGCGAATAATTGCAGTATTGACCAATTGGTATGAAGTCCCCCCGGTGACATGTCCTAATTTTTTAATTCTAATGTTGGTCACCCAACCCGCAGTTATTACCGGAACGGTTGTACGGTTGTACGATATCTTTTCAAAACGGTCGTCAACGCTCCTGACCTTACGACCCAACGGATTGACATTTGACATGATTCCTTCGCCACGTGTCAATTACGGGGTCAGAGATAATGTTTGACGAAACACGAATCCAGGTCAACTCAAGCGAATAGAACGTCAAATACCTGGAGCAGTCAATTATAGATTTAGTAATCTAAAAATTTATAAATATTGGATGACGCTATGCATTCATATTAGTATTGTCTGTTCTTGCTTTAGTTTGCAAATTAATTCCGTACCCCGTCGTACCTTGCGCCAAGTACAAGAAATATGAAATAAATAAAATATATTGTTGCTTATATTTGTTGTTGATTACGTACTAGTCGCCGAGTTTACACTATTCAGATTTAAGACAACTTTCACGTATACTTCCGGTGAAAGTTTTCGAGATCTAATAAAATCTAGCCCTACCCGCGAGCCATCTCACTTTCACTTTTTCAAGCCAAGTTCCCGAGTTTTCGATCCGCTCATCTGCTCCTGGTTGGTTGCTCGCATGTCATGGCACAGTCTCCCGAGTTGCATAACAGGTGATATCCGAGAACACGGGATGATTCTCGTACATGCAACTTCGCAGATTCCATCACCACGGTCACGTTCATGTCTTCGTACAGTTTCGATCGGGACTTACAAAGCAGACTAATATAATTAGTGACTCAGAAAACTATACCGCACGTGCTGCTAACCTAATTCTTATACACATAACCGAAGAAATAACCGGTGGATTGTTTTAGATTTTGGGTTAAAATCTATCAATTTTAGTGAGGAAAGTTCAGACAGCTGTTCTCCTTATGCAACTTTGTATGTAGAGACCTAATTGAAATTACGACATTTTAGGATAAAATTCTAGATATTTCAAAACGATGAGGATTGGATCTTCTTAGGATCTTTTGCTGAATAAAAACCGTGGGTTTACTTTTCGAATTCAAATTTTTTATTTAATTGGTATTTAAGTTAATCTTTGCCCAATGACTTATTAAGATTTACATTAGATTTGAACAATGTCTGAGTCTGGAGAATCCGAAGAAATTTTCTCACTTGCAGTGAGTCATCTTGAAGACGCCAATATTCCTGACAAGTAAGCATGAATATATATGCATGCCATTAAATATATTGTGTTATCAGACCAGCAAAACTAATGATTTGGCTCATAAAATAGCAATGATTTAACCGAGCCTGGAATTCCCGATATCCCGGAACCGGAACGAGAAAAATTGGCCCTAAGAAATTCCTTTGGAAGCGTGGGCAACGGCTCAATTCGTCAATCCCGTGTATTTTCCAGTATAGGAAATATTGAGCTGGACACAGTGCTAACTCCTATGGGGAAATTCACATTTACGAAATGCAAGGAAGGACTCCTGACCTGGGCCCCGAACCGATTTCTGTATAGAACTATTCTCTACATTACAATTCCGATTTTAGTCTGGATATCAGCAGCACTTATTGTGGGTCCATCTTCACTTCCAGGCGGAGGTCTATTTCCGCTCATTATTCTCGAATTTTGTGGTCTTGGCTTAGGTGAGTCAATTGTGCAAAAAAAGTTAAAATTGAACCAAATATGCTTTAAATTGAAAATATTATTTTTGTTAGGTTTCGCGGTTCAAGCTCTACGTCTCCCTCCGCTGCTGGGTATGTTAACGATGGGACTCATGATTCGGAATGTTCCGTTCATTGATTTCGGCAAAGACTTGACCCCAACTATCTCATCACCACTGAGGTGACCTAATATTTAGTCAAACATGTGTCAAATTTAAATAAATTTGAATATTTCAATAATAGTTGTGTTTTTAAATTTTAGGCAAATTGCTCTAATTGTGATTTTGATACGTGCTGGTCTGGGGCTTGATCCAGGGGCCCTAATTCGACTCAAAGGTGTCGTACTTCGGCTTGCCTTCATTCCATGTCTATGTGAAGCCGTGACCATCGGACTTGTAACGCATCTCATTCTGGACTTTCCTTGGGCTTGGGGATTTCTTTTGGGGTACCTAATTTCATCATTCTTTTGTTTTATGTCAGTCAAAAATATTAATTTTACGAGATCAATTGGTCACACGTTTTGGATAAATAGTTCACATGAATGAATCCTACTAGGATTGACTGTTTGCTAAATCAACCATGTACATTGATCGTTGCACAAATTGCCTTCCGTCAATTTTACGTTTGGTATCGAAAATTCTGTTCGGTTTCGGTTTCAGGTTCGTAATGGCAGCAGTGTCTCCAGCCGTAGTGGTGCCCTGCTTGCTGAGCTTAAGGGATCGAGGCTACGGGATTGAAAAAGGAATTCCAACTATTGTCATTGCAGCCGCAAGTTTGGATGACATCCTGGCCATTTCCTGCTTTGGCTTCACCCTGACCTTTGCTCTGTCCCGACAGGAACGTTGGACACAGTCTCTTATTCAAGGACCGCTCGAGATTATTTTTGGTTTGCTTTTTGGAATCATATGGGGTATGGGCATGGGACTTCTGCTAACTCTCAAAGATGAAAAGGTAGGTCATCATAATTGACCTTACATCCTGTGTATCGTTTAAATCAGCTAAAAAATGAATTCCGTATTGTCAAATAGGGTGACGGGAATACGACAATGATTCGGGCCTTTTTCCTCCTGTCTGGTGGGATTTTGTCCGTATTCGGATTCCAGTACATTGAGTACCCTGGTGCGGGCTGTCTCGGGTGTTTGGCATCCACGTTTTTGGCTGCCGTGGTTTGGAGAGAGAAATCGGTGCTAGACGACAGCGTAAGCAAAACCATGGTTGAAATGACCCAAATTATATGCAATATTTAATTCAAAGGTCAGGATTTGATTTTTAAAATTTCAGGACAATTTGTGCTGGACTTTCTCCGTGCTCTGGTTCTTTTTCCAGCCGCTTCTCTTCGGACTCATTGGGTCCGAGTTGGATCTCAATTTAATGGATACTAAGGTCGTGGGATTGGGTCTTCTGTGCCTCTTTATAGGGCTTATTGTAAGCGGATTTAAATTATTAATGTAATTTAGCGTCTATTATCCGATGTCACAGCGTCGAAGTGTCCATGTACAAAAGTGTTTACCATCGGGCTTCTAGCTTTAGCGACAAATATATGTTGGATATATTGTGTACGTTATTCCAGATTCGTCTTGGTGCATCATATCTCGCTGTGTCCGGCTCGAACCTGAGCGTTCAAGAAAGAATCTTCATTGCCATTGCATGGGTACCAAAGGCAACTGTTCAGGTGAATTTTGAATAAAATATAACGTGATATTTCCACCATTTTGGTAAAGTTTTGAACTTTTTAGCTTAATATTTTGCTCAATTTCGTAGGCTGCCATCGGGCCAATCGCGCTTGACGCCGCCCGGAAAATCGGTGCTGGACAGGAAGCGGAAGATTTGGGGCTTCAAGTTCTGACCCTGGCCGTACTCGGAATCCTCATTACCGCCCCAATTGGTGCCTCTATTCTAATGCTCACCGGTCCAAAACTTCTTTCTCCTCAACGCCAAAAATCACCCGATCCTGACCAGGCATCAACCACGCCAAGACACCATGTTTAAACCTTCAATTTTGAAATTAGCTATCCCATTAATTACCAATTAATTACCATTGTAAATTACAATGTTGCATAGCTTAGCGAACTGTTTTGCGCTCATCGCAGTATCTTTAAATGGATAATGTGTGCTAAAACGGCTAAATGTAATATTAAGCTGCAAAGTACTTGAATTTGACAGGCATGCAAATTATTTCCTAGATTTGGAGTAATTCACACACGTTCCATTTGATCATATTTTGCACATTTTTGCACGTTTATTGTAATCTCAAAGCAGATTTTGCACATAAGTTTTGACATCTGTATTTTTTTTAAGAAAAGTGTAAGAAAATTATTAATTAATTTGTTTTAAGATTTGTTTGTCGGGTATTTTAACCAAATTGCCAAAATGTAAACCTTATAGACTTGTAAATATAATACTCAGTAGATTGATCTCTGCCTGTACTACTGTACTGTACTGTAGTTTAGATGCATGTAAGGCTCAATTAATTTTGCTTCTTTAGGGCGAGGTACTTTAGAATTAGGATATCTCACATAGGTACATATAATGAATAATATAAGAATTTGTATGTTGTTATTTCTTGTATGCACGGAAATGTGACTCTGTACCTTGATTCTCATTGAATAAATCTTATTACTCCTTCAATTTCATTGTCACGAATTCGATTCGCTACCTGATGACAGTACAGATCACATCTCACATCGGAAGTCAATTTGTTTCGGTTCGAAATAATCTCTGTCAAGGGCGAGCGGCCAAATTTAGTCATCCGGAACAGCAGCGTTTACCATAATTTTTGTTATAGAGATTGACGGTATCAGTCCACATTTTGACTCATTGTTATAATGGAAGTATTTGCAAAATCAGCGCTAGTCTATTTAGATTTAGTACTTTTACTATCAGTGTTTGCACAGGACACATTTTTTGACGAAAGCACCGAAACCGGACCACCACAAGAAGATATTGAAAATTCGAATTATTCTGCAATTAAATTACGTGTTTCGGAAATACCTGGCAGGGAATTCATTCGCGTATTTGGAGAAAATCAGACTTTTAGAGACGCGTTTAATACAGTGCATCGCAGTGTCGAATTTCTTGGAATACCTTACGCTACACCAACGCTTGGTGATCTTCGATTTCAGGTTAGCAATTATACAAAGTTAAAAAAATACGTAGTTTGTATGACTATTTAATTTGGTATTTCAGCGACCCACGCTGTACGTTCCTGACCGAGATTTGAAAGCAATTCAAGCTGCCGAGCCGTGTCCACAAATTGCGATTAATGGTGCTGTTTTAGGAACAGAAGATTGTCTGCATCTGAATATTTATGTGCCGCAAGTAAATTAAAATGAAACAAGAGTTAAACATAATTTTGACCTAATTTTGATCTAAGATTCTGCTTCAGGGAAATAGTACACAAAAATCATCTAACGGTAGTCGGAATGTTGCCAAAGAGAAACTTCCAGTTCTCGTCTGGTTTCACGGTGAAAGTCTCGACCGATCGGCTGACGGTAAATTTGGAATTCTGGCATCAGGATCAGCTCGTGACCTCGAGCCGGAAATATTTATCCAGCATAATATAATCGTGGTCACCCCGCAGTATAGACTTGGGTCTCTGGGTAATCGAATTTTACATAATTATTTCCAATATTTAATTTCAATGCCGTGTGTTTTAAGTAAAATCAGATTAATTATATAGTGGTATAATTCCGAAAGTTTAAATGCTTCTTTCTAGGGTTTCTTAGTACCGTGAACGAAGATCTGAATGGGAACATGGGACTCTTCGACCAGCTTCTGAGTTTGGAATGGGTTCAGAGATTTATTCCAGATTTTGGAGGCGATCCAAATCAAGTAACCGTGATGGGTCATGGCTCATCCGCAATGACCATTGGTCTATTGGCCACGTCTGACCTGGGAAAAGGTACGCAAAATGACACCCTGAAAAATTCCCTTTTAGATTTGAACTCAAAAATTTCACAGGCCTATTTCAACGAATGATAATGATGGGCGGGTCACCACTGAGTCCAGTTAGCCTTGACCCCTCACCGAGGTTGACATTTGCTGAGGCTGCCCTTCAAAATTCCTGTCCATCTTTTCCAACGCTCCGCTTTGTACGCTGTATGCAGCAGAAGGAGTTTGGGAATATTGTTCGGACTGATGATTCTAATTTCGTAAGCGTTTATACGTTGTTAATATGGTTTCGAAATATAATTTGAAAATGTATTATTTGATTCAAGAAAGGCAAGCATTTGGGAAAAGTAAGAATTCCACTGCCCGTCATTCAACGAGACAGTGATGGCCGATTTTTACCACCGATTCTGAGTACCTCACCGGCCAGTTCACTGGCGACTGGGAATTTTGAGCATGTACCAATTATTCTTGGCGTGTCTAGTGCGGAAATGAGCGGATTCCTTCCGAGTAACAGTAAATCATACAATTTTTTATTACGAGCGTTCAAAATTTTAATCTAATAATTTTTTATTCAGGCATTTCTGGCCGTGAATTAAACGAACTTCCTACCGGCATATTTGCGAGCAATACTGTTTTGAAACAATTCATTCGAGCTATTCTAGGACGAGGTGGGACAGTCGATCCAGAAATCGCTGCGGACTTGGTCACGTTCGAATATTTCTCAGGACTCAATATCACGGATCCAGCGAGATCTGAACAAGCACGAGATATTCTGGAAGAGGTACTGATTCTGAAGAAGCGATCTCGGATTATCTATCGGTCAAAGTTTAATTTATTTTATAAATAAAATTAAATAATTTGGAACGACGTGTGAATCAATAGATGCTCTCCGACTTCTTGTTCCATATCCCAGCGTTATCCCTGGCGAAACTTTGGTCCAGATTTGCGCCGGTGTATTTCTACGTCTTCGACTACGTCGCTACACCAGAGCCTGGGGAGGAGGATGACCCAACCACGGATAAGCCAGGGTCAGGTCAAAGCGAAGACCAAGGGATTCAAATCCCAAGCAATTTACAAGCATCACATGGAACAGATCTTCGATTTCTTATGAAGGGCTACAAAGGGTCAGCAGAAGATCGTGAAGTTGCCAATTCACTCGTGGATTTTTGGATTAATTTTATTCACAAAGGGTATACTTTTACATAATATTATGACGAATCAAGGCTAATACGCTAATACTCGTTTAACTTTTAAGGTCACCGCTTCACGCTGGTCTGGACTGGCCGCAATTCCGTGAAGACACTAAGAAATACCTACTGGTCAACGGTCAGGTGGAAATTGACTCTGGATTCCGAAGCCGGCAAGAATATCTCTGGTCGGATCTGATTCCAGAAATGAATCGTCGAAGTTGCTCATCTGCGACCACCCCTGAATTTGGATCACCGCGAAGAAAGTTCAATAAGAATGCTAACAATGCTCTGTTTACGCCATTAGAGAAGCAGTATTCAGCTGTCACATTCAACTTGGATCAGGGTCCGGGTCAAGGTCCATCAAATCTATTTGACCCCAATAACAATCTCTTTAGTGACGCTATCGATCAAATTGAAGTTGATACCGCGAAAAGAGGTGCCAGAAGCCTTGTTCATGTAAATCTGTGAGATTATCTGTGTATAATCTTGGTGCTGGATCAACGTGTGATCTGCGGTCTATGGTTTTGTATTGTACATAATCAGATTACGTTGTACAGAAAACGGTGCTACCACGGTGAAAGTTATAATACATTACGTATGTGTTTTTGAAGATCTGATTAAATAGCATATTTTATTATTAGCATTCTGCATTTCAATTCATTGTCATCCTCTCTAACTACGTACAAAATCAAAACAAACACTAAATTCTATAAAGGAATCAGAACACATGCACAGTTCATTCAAACGTTCGTAGGTAAACAAATAATCGTAACATAGCTAATTTATTAAATCAATTCTCGTGAAATTAAGGCTTTGGTAGTTACAGACTTTGCATTACTTAAATATCAACCTGTGATCCCGATGCTGATCATAGTTCATCTTTCTTATTAATTTCTAACTGCTGCAGCACATATTCCAAGCTCTGCTTCACACTTTCATTTTCGTCATCAAAATCAAAAGTCGTAAGCAATTCACGGAAAAACGAACTTGACCCAGACAAATACTGACTACATGAACTACTCTTGACAGCCTCAATGACTAAAATCTGATCATCTTCATCCAAACTAGACAACTGATTCACACTGTCCAAAAGAAGGCCACAATATTCACTGTCATCCAGAGATTTTTGTAGAAGTTTCAGACGGTCACAAGGGTCAATATCTTCAGTTCCCTCAAAATCCGATTCTGTGCACAATTCTCGTTCAGTCAGTAAATCTGTAATGAACATAAGACTCTTCTTCCGCATTTCCGGCAAGAAAGCAACTTTGACCAGAGCTGACACCCCACCATCTTGAATCCAGAGCCGTTGACCTTCCGGAAAATTCCGGAGCAATGAAGTAATTGCTGACAACGCTCGAAGTCTCACCACTGTTTCCGTTTCAATGACCATAAGCTGAACGAGGCGTCGAACAACTCCAGTTTCCATCGACAAGTTTTGAACGATTTTGTTATTCTGAGCCGCAGCCGCGAAGACCCCACAGGCACCTTTTCTGATTAACGGTGAACTGGAATTGAGTGCTGGTAGCAAGATGGCATTTAGTGTTTCTGTGGCTTGGAACAAATCTCGACCATTTTCGTATTTATGGGAAAAGTATTCCAGATTCTGGAGAATTTCTATTCGGTCTTCCACCTCTGAAGCTTCATATTGAGTAATAAGGAAGTGCATGAGGTCAGAACCTGGGATTTCACTGGGTTTTGCATCTTCGGCTTCATGGGATTTGGCCAGTTTTGCACGAATTTTCTCTTTTTTGGCTTCTGCAGTTGGATGGGTTTTTACTTCGGAGACAGGAACGAGCTGACATTCCAGTTGAAGGAATAGGAGGAAAAATGTTACGAAGAATGTGGTGTTCATTCTGAGATCTGTAGTCTGGCTCTGGCTGTATTTCGGACTCGACCATCGACAGTCAGTGTCCAGTTAATCTATAAATAAAATGCATACGCAAAATATCAAATAAAATATAAAATAATATCATCAAACGGTGGTTAAAGTACGTAGACCTTTAACCTAGCAGTTCAGATACGTTGAACAAAAGCTAAAATAGTCAATAGTTTAAATTGTAAATATTAATCCAGCATTTAACACGTTAAATTCCATATGTTCTATCATCTATTGCATAATGAGCGTATACCAATGGTATTATGTAACACATTTTTATTATTTTAACCAGTTTAAGTCTTACGCCAGGATTTACGATTTACGCAGATTACGAATATAACGAATTTCAGAATTACTAAACAAAACGATGAATGCTCATGTACCTTATATGCGAATGCCCAACCACCAACCTAATGATGTTTTCTTCGGCTACTCCTCGATTGTTGTCTAATATTAAAATTATTTTTTTAAATTAAGTTAATGAGCTTGTTCTGTCGGACGGGGTTTGTAACGTGAACGCAAACGTGCAAATGAAGATTGACAAAGGTTTTATCCGTCTGGAATTTACTACGTGTGTCTAAATAAGTATTATTGCGAGTGCCACGTAAAGAGATCAAAAATGAATGTCGCGCTATACAGGCTACACGAAAATCCTGTCTTGCACTACCTCATTCACTGCACCTCTGTATCTGCTATCAAACTCGTAGTACAATTTGCAGGTAGATTGTTGAATTTTCAACTGTCATCCAATTCTTTAAAAATCCATAATCATATAAGTACAAATGTCAATTGTCAGAGCCAGTATTTGAACATAATATATAATTATGTAACAAGAAACACGGTACACAATGCTCAAAATAAGGCTGCGACATAACGTTAGCACCATAAACCATATGAAAATACGTTTTGCGAGATATATATGTTACGGTTCGGCTATAATCTTGGTTCTGTTATAACCGAACAGGTTCGTATATAATATAATATACAGTTTTCGCTAGTTAAGTAGGTACCATTAATCAAGCAACTTCGAAATTGAAAATTATTGGATCTGAACCGCAATTTAGTGGTGTAATTAGTTTTAAGTTCAGAATATGTTTTCCTTCTGAAAATGTCAAATGACTCGGACGTGTCTTGGTCTTGGATCGCTTCCAATTAATGGGTAATTTGAGAATGCTGCAGCAGATTAGTAATTTTAACGAGTGGACCATTAGAAAGAGCGCTAAATTCTGGTCCAGACTCCATAATT
>JAQFYT010002264.1:0-13394 GCA_034694925.1 Ceratophysella denticulata | reverse complement strand
GGATTTTCCGTTTCGGATGGCGTTTTGAAACGAAACGCCGGGAACCCTAAATACAATGCAATGCACCCACAAGAACACGAGAGTACCTGTCCATGTATGTTTCCATGTATACCTCTGTGTACACACAGACGTAGAGGCCAGAAGTCCAGAGATCTCCGAGAGTGAAAGTCGGAGTGAAAGTCAGGCAGGATTGTGGTTTTGAGAGCGGTTCATATTTCCTTCCTGCGCATGGAGCTCATGGAGTCTGAGCTTGAGTCTCATCAGGGCTGAGTATTGATTTGATTTCGAGCCGCGTAGAAATAAATGCCTCTATACATACACAAGTATGCACTATGCAGCTTTATTCAAGTCGTCGAGAAACTGGAAATTGCAGAGCAACCAACCAGAAATAATGCTCATACCCAAAAGACGCAACCACAAAAAAATCTTTATTTGCGTCTCTGATCCGTGTCTGTCTGCTCTGAGTCCGCCTCTTCCTGTACCAAATTTTGCAAAAGTTATTTCTTATTTGAATAAAAAATCAACGATATCAATCAACACTACAAAATCGAACTCAAATCGAGGAATTCGAAATCCGACCTAATCGGTACTTTCACCGTGTCTACCTACCTACAAATATACATCGATGATACTGCATGTAAACTTTCAAGTATTTTACTAGTGCACGTCTTAGCTGAGCGTATATGATTTTGATTTTGTTGTTTTTGATGGAGCGTTGCTATTGTATTAAGTAATAAAAACACCAAGTAAAAGCCTGTCTGTAACTTTGTTTGGTAGAGTGAAGAGGCGGGAGGATCAGAGAGAGAAGGAGGGTCACCAGATCTGGGTCATGGGAGGACGGGGTTCCTTAATCCGAACTACGACAATAGTCTCCAGTCCAATCAGAACCAACCGCGTCGCTTTTACTACGCTGCCCTGTCTCCCACGGAAATGGGCGTAGACGAGCCCGTGCTCTTCCTCTCCCCCGACGACCAAGTCAACAACAACTCGAGCGTAGCCCAAGAGCCCCACGACCCTCCACGACCCCCACTGCTCCACTCAGGTCAAGACCTGGCTCCGCAACAGGACGTCCCTTCTTCCCAACCACGAGCCCTGCTCCTGCCTCCCGGCTGGGAGCGTCACGAAGACACCAATGGCCCCTACTACTGGCACATCAAGTCAGGCACCATTCAGCGTGAACTCCCGACATCCGAACAGGCTCTCGGGATCTCGGCCACTCCAGCGGCCTCCACGAACCCCGCCCTCATTATCCCAGGCTCACTCAACTCCAGCTCTGTGCGACGCTCACAGACCATTTCGAGTCAACTCTCGAGCTCAGCCACGAGCTCAGGGGGGACTGAGAAGGAGGCCATTTGGAGTCACGGAGGCTCCTCCGTCCTCAATCCAGGGAACGGGGTGTCCAGTGTCCTCGAGAAAGCTGAGAAGAGAAAGTCCTGGTCACAGTTCCTGGAGAACAGCGAGCGAGAACGAGAGCAGGAGAGGGTTCGGGACGCTTTGTTGCGGGACAGAGAAAGACCCAAGTCCGAGAGTTCTCTGAGATTCGTGGCTGTGTCCCTGGGTTCCTTGAGCATTTCGGAAGAGGACTTGACTCCGGAGAGAAGCTCCAGAGCCGTCTCTAAGGTCATTGCGGAGCTCACCAATCCTGGGCACGGAATCGGGAGCAAAGGAATTACTGCAGCCGGGTAGGGGCTTCCTATTCAGTCCAACAACTGTATTTGGTCGGGTGAAAGCTGGCTTTCTCCACGGTGGAAACCAGAGTAAAGGTTCGGGCTACCTTTTGAATGTGTGATCTACGGAAAGTAGATGCAGATACCGTGTATTTATTAATGGGCAGTAAGTACTGCGGGATCCAGAGGCTACAGGAGATCACATTTAGCCACTATCGGAGAATGCTCATGCTTTCACCTATCGAAATTCTATAAGATGTGTGGCCAAGAATTGGGAAATCCGAAACATAAGAGTTGATATAATTTTGGTAGATTGGAAGTAGCTGGTAAGATCTGGGGTGAGGGTTCTGAGTTGTTCCTGGAGCTGGATGACTCTCATCTCCGTGTCAAGACCAAGGAACGGAGTTTGACAGTCGCGGAACAACCCATTCACTCCATTCGTGTCTGGGGAGTTGGGCGGGATGATCCACGGGATTTCGCGTATGTCGCTCGTGAGAAAATCACTCGGCAGTTTCTCTGTCATGTCTTCAGGTAACGCTTCTTTTCTCGTCATTGGGCAAATTGGAAATCGATCTAATATTCCGGATTGTATTATTTCCTTCTTTAAGTCTGATTTAAAACTAAGTGAATGGTATACTTATTGGGATGTTGTACCTATGCATGAGTGATGCAGACTTGAGATGAATGCGCGACCCTTGGCGAGTGCCCTGAGAGACGCCTGCAAGAAAATCATGATTGAGCGTCAACAGAAACAAAAGCGCCCGACCACTCTGCCGACTGGACTCCGTAAAACGGTCGCGACCTCCAATCCTTCTGCCACCACTTTCTTCCCAACTCCCATGGACGAACCCAGGAAAGTCCTCAGAGCATTTTATATGGGAACCAAGGTCGTGAACAAACCCACGGGAATGGAAGTCCTCAATTCTGCCATTGACTCCCTCAGGGTCAATGAACCCATTCCGTGAGTCGCGAATTGTCTACTTGTATTCATTAAACCAAGTATGCCTGCTGGAATTAGACCAAGTGTCAAAGTCAATTTCGTAATCCATGTATTGTACTTTGTACTTGTTGGGTTCGTAGGGTGAATGTCTCTGTGGCTCCTTCCGTTGTTCTGATCACTTCTGATGAACCTGACGGCCCTAAGGTACTTACTCACGAGAAACTCATATTTCCTAGGATTCCTTGGCAATACGGAGTCCTTATATGTAATGCAGGTTGCAGTTGAGATTCGAGTCCGTTATTTGTCCTTCATGGGGATTGGACGAGATGTGCAGACGTGTGGGGTGATTGTGCACACGGCCCGTGATGACTTCCAAGCCCATTGCTTCTACTCCACTCCGAGTTCGGGAGCCCTTTGCAAGGCCATTGAGGCCGCCTGTGTGCTCCGCTATCAAAAGTGCCTTGATGCCCATCACACGCACACGACTGGGCCAGGCTCGGGACCTCAGTCCACCGGAAGTGGGAGTAACTCAGGGAATGACTCGGGCTCCACGACTGGAACTCCTTCCACGAAAACAGGAGCTAATTTAGCCGCAGCTTTCAAAAATGTTCTGGCCTCCTTTGGACGAGCCAAGAGTGTTGAAGAGAAAGTGTGAAAGCCTAATATTGAACAACTTCTGCTTCAACTAAGTACATGAGACATGTATTCATTCATATTTTGAATTTATAGAGTCATTATGTCATATGCATAAGATGTCATGATTTGTAGAACGTAGTGCCATGAGAAGAAGAGAACACGAACCATATCTGTTCTTGGTCTTCTTTACGTTTGCCATATCTGGGAACTCCGCTCTCAAGTCCATATCAATCCTGTGTTAGCATCCTGTGTTGCCATAATTATTATTCTAATGTATTGTGTTCGTCCGTGCATTGTATTGGTATATTTATTGGTCAGAGCAATTATTGAACATGAACTCCATTCAACTATTTTGAGTAGAACTGAAAAGTGAAAGCAGCCGACTTTCACCCTGGATTTACAAATTGAATCTAATTCTAATCTCATAGCTCTGTATATTAAATATTAGTTTCTAGTATGCAATGCAATGCAGCTCCTTGAAACTCATTCATCTCGTATGAACTCATTTTCATGAATTTTGGATATTAATTGTTGGACTGAATTTTAACCCGTTTGAACCAAACAAAGAACAAATGCGAGAATCTTATGATTTCTGAATTTAGAATCTATGTTACTTGGCCCAATTCAGGGTATTCTTGATCTGGGTAGTACTTAATTAAATTAGTGTTAGCCATTACGGTATAACCAGTCATTAAGTATACATAAGTATAATTGGGTAATTAATTAATTGGTCTGGAATACGATGACAAGAGGGAAGTAATAAATATGTCACCTTGTTCTTTATGCCCACCTATGTCTACTCTATTCTTTCTTATTTAACCCTCGAGATCTCATTATTTTTGTACTAATTGAAGCTGGACGAGGAGTTCCATGCTCGCTATCTGCTCAGCTACGGGGTCACGGGGTCATCGGACGCCCAGCACCAGGAATCTGGCTCATCCACTGCTGGAGAAACAGGAGGAAGTTCTGCTGAGGATGGAGTTGGGAGAGGCGGTGGGGGCAAAGGTCAGAAGAGGAAACTCCCGCCCCAGCCCGCCTCCTGGTTTGAGGTGGATGCAACGCAGAACACGAAAGTCTACGTCTCCAACCTTCCGGAAGACATTACGGAGGAGGAATTCAGCGAATTCATGCAGAAATGTGGACTCATCATGAAGGACCCGAATAATGGGAGTCCAAGGATCAAGCTCTACGCGGACCCTGGCGGCAACAAAAAAGGGGATGGGCTCTGTACTTACATCAAGGTAGGCAGTCTATGCGTAATGCAGATGCGATCTACCTTGTACCGATGATAGCAGAATATTCCTACGCTGCCTCCAATACCAATAGTCTAATTCTTGTTTGTAATTTGGAATGCGTATTCCTACAAATAAACAGGTTGAGTCTGTGGAGCTGGCTCTGCAAATTCTGGACGGTTCGGATCTGCGTGGGAAGAGCGTGAAAGTGGAGCGAGCCAAGTTTGAGCTGAAGGGAGACTATGATCCGAGTAAGAAGCCCAAGTCGAAGAAGAAGAAAGACAAGGAGAAGCTGAAGAAGATCCAGGAAAAGCTCTTTGAGTGGAAACCCGAGCAGCTGAGAGGAGAACGAGGGAATCATGAACGAATCGTCGTTGTCCAGAATGCATTTCTCCCCTCCGACTTTGACAAGGACGTGAGTCTCATTCTCGAGTATCAACAGGACTTCCGGGAAGAGGCTGCCAAGTGTGGGAAATGCAAGAAAGTCGTCGTCTTTGATGTAAGTACTCACTCTCGCCTATTTCTCTAGTTTACTACGCACAGTCGCTGACTTTATTCAATCATTTGTTAACCATAACGGGTCTTTGTTTGGGGAATCCTGTTATTTACATACAATTTCATAGTTTTATAATCAACGTCTTACTTGTGTTTTACTTGCATCTGATCCGCTCTACGATTTTCCTTTCTCTCTCATGTAATTCTGTATTTGAGGAATTTAGCAACTGTCCGAATCCGGTTTCTTGGGAAAGGACATTTCGTAGTAGAACCCGAAGCACTGAACGAGTCCGAGGGCACAGAGACCCAGCGTCGCGTAGTACAGAATATAATCCATAGGTCCGCCCTTCAAGTGAATTGGAACTCCGTTGTCCAGCTACAAAAACAAATAAATATTCATATTACGACAACTGCCCATTGACACACTAACACACTAAGCAATATGAACTGTTGTGTAAATATAACCTAAAACCTATACTAATTATAACATGGACTATGCAATATTAATAGTAATTGTAAATATGATATTTTGATACGATTATTCACGAATTATGATTAATTTACCTGGAATTTTTCACACAAAGCCTTGTTCTTGGCATAGCCGGGATGAACTTCCAACTTCTTAGCCCGCATCACGGCAGAGGTCGTCATCTTCCGTGACATCAATGCCCGAACTAAGGGCAAGGCAGCCTGAAATTTAAAGAAATCCGAAATCCGTTAATACAATGTATGTCATATGTACAATGTTGAAAGTTGTACATTTGACCTTCTCCTTGTACGCACAATGTTGAATGTACAACTTTGAGGTATCCGCAACGTAAAACTGACTTAACTATCCATATGTTGATTTACATCATTGCATACATAATACATAGGTACATACGATTTATTGGTTTTCGGTAGGGAATAATATTGTAATTTTGAATTTGGGCCTACTCCACTAGTCAAGTGTAGTTGAGTTGGTGTAACGTTACTTACCCGGGTGTTCAAAGCCATTGTGGAGGAGTTGAGCCGGAAGTCCGAGGCAGGGAATCCCAATTAGTTAACTCACTTCAATTAACTGTTTCTTCTTTTAATTGTCGGACTTCCCAAATTCACGGAATTCAGAAAAACAATGAATAAGTGCCTGACTCCTGAGTCTGAGTTTGAATCCGGGAGATTGGAGCCGAGACGAAGATCACCTGAGAAACTCAGTTGAGGCCACGGAACTTGAGAGGGCGCGGAGGTGGTTCTCACGAATCAGAAAGGACGCTCTGCTCTACACTCTCTCTCTTATCCACACGAAATATTAGTACGATTCCACGAGTCGGAATTCGAATCCCGAGTCGTGTTTCTTAAAAAAAATATAAAATATTAGAGATTCCTTATTCCTTGTAATTTCCAGGGGTAATTTCTAAATTGGAATGATAACACAATAATCTAAGAAATAAATAGCGTATGCTGAAGCACCTTGGATACAGGATTTAATGATTTCGGATGCATTTATTGTTTCACTGTTTCAGCGACATCCGGAAGGAGTTTTGCAGATCTACATGAGTTCCCCAGAAGAGGCGGACGGAGTCGTGGCTCTCTTCAACAACCGATTCTTCGGTGGGAAGAAAATCTCGGCCTTCAACTGGGACGGACGAACCAAATATAAAATAGAAGAAACGGATGCAGAGCGAGATACGCGGCTTCAGAATTGGGAAAAATTCATTGCAGAAGAGGACGGGGCAACCACATCTGGGACTCCTCCAGCTCCTCCAGCGCCAACTCCCGCATTCCCTCCTCAAGACCCTGACGAGGACGAGGAGGTCACTCCGCCGGCCACGCCACCTGACCTCGCGGGAGATGAACTGGATTCGGATTAGACCTTCCTTGGCAGTTTTCGTACTTTCAGGTTGAAGCGTGTGGTTTCTTCATGGGTATGCATTATGCAGGTATAGGTATGACTCATGATTCCTCAAATCCTGTAATTCAAGTACATTTACCAGTTATACTTTCCTACCAGAAACTATGGTCTATTTGAATTATGAATTATGAACTTAGGCTAGCGAAATTCAGATTTTGGAAGTAAATAAGTGTGTACTGTTTCATTCAGCCATGATGTTAAATCAACTCTCGTTTTTTTGTTTATTTTCTCAGATTAATTCGAGGTCTATAATTGTATTATAGTTTAGTGTTAATTGTGTTGGAACTCAGAGGTTTTTCAACTTGGGTAAGTCAACAATAGGTAATAAGCCATAGTAATATCATGTTCTCCATAATCCTTCCTGCATCCTTCCTTAATGCTACTAAGCAGAGCACGAAATGGGATTTCTCTTTATTCATTTCTCCTCTGCGGGGTTTGAACTCTATTAAGAACCCTTGTGCACAGGACACGTATTTAATATTTAATTGTAAATAAAGAAACAGTGATGGATGAGGCAGCTGTAATTTGTATAATACTAGTCAACACATCTTGTTTATCGCTCTTAATTACAAAAAGCTAAGCCACTTTGGATTTCTGGGACACACTCGACCACCCTTAAGTTACAAGCAGCACATTTGAGGCACTATATTTCTCATTTCGTAATTCAATAACGTAATGAACTCGGGTTTAGATTTTTAGGCAACGTCTGTTTATGTAATTGCATTTCTGGTATGCATATTATGCGAGAATATTTGTAGAGGTAGAGGTATGTCGGATATTGAACTGTCAGCAGAGAGGTCAGCAAGGGTCATTCAGGTGACCGTATTTCGAGTAAAGCTCCTTTAGGTTTGCCATGCAATGACTCGTTGGAAAAAGGCGACAATGGCATTGGCGGGTTGACCTTCTTCCAGCTCAGCTAGAACCACACACGTGTTTTCACTCGCACTCGGGGCACGGGCAATCACGGCGAATACTTTCCTTGTAGCATTTCCATACGTGATGGTTCGATTGGAGTGATCCACGGCAGCATAGGAAATCCCAGTCAGGGGGTAGTGGAGGCGGAAGAACCTGGACGTTTGGAAGGTCAAACTCAAGAATTAATCGAGGTCATTTAAGAAGGCTTGTGTGAGACAGGAGGTCAAATAAGTTGGTTACCGTTGACGGAACACGTCGGTGAGCGTGAGTCCCTGTTTGGAGAGACGGAGGGAGACGACAGTGGGCGGGGTGAGGCCGCTGACGGTCCCCACGCCCCGCTTCACGGCGTCGTCACCCGTGACACGCTCCACCCCCACGGCTCCCAGGAAGAGGAGTTGACAGGCGGCTCCTTGGGCCAGCAAATGGGCCGTCGTGGACTGGGCCTGGGACGTCGGGAGCACCGTGTCACCGGAGGGGAGGGCAAGCGTCGTCGGCAATGCCAGCGGCTCCACTGAGTGTGCGTACACTAACGCAGACAGTGAACCTGGAATATCACACAAATATCCAATTAATACTCAATTTGGTGGATTACTAACGAAAATTAAGAATGTCGAAGTATACGCCTTGGTTTCTATAGGCCGAAGTGAGGAAGAAGAGCCCAGACAATCCGTGTCCTGGGGTCACTGCCACAGTCTGAGATCTAATGTCATGTGATGAATGGACAAGTGACCAGGTAATGGGAGATGACAGAAAGGAGGAGGGTGCAATGGATGGAATTAATATAAGACGACAGGGCTTGTTCTTCGTTCTTCTCATCACCCAACCAAGCAAAAGTCAGAGAAATAAGCAAGCATCATAACTCATGCATAAACCAAGTATTTAAGACTCTTCTCAAATGTGATTCCAAAGCTAAGAACCTGTTTAGCCCATTTTAACCACCAACACTAACAGATATACAATTTGAAGCACAAGAGAAGAGCCTTAAGATGTAGATACTATAAGTGCATATCGTCTTACCGAAAACCGGCTCGACAGCCGAGCCCCGGAGTCGTACTCCATATTTGGTGGGTTCAATGAGGAAGTGTCGGACGGAGTCTTCCGTGGTCGTGCTCTCGTTGACTTTGATGGCGAGGCCGTAGGCACCAGGGAAGGAGTTTGAGTTCCGAATGATGAAGGAGCCCATGGGCTGGAACCTCAGGGCCGCAATGGTCTCTTCCCTCGACGCATTCGGCTTGTACCAGAAACTGGACAAGTCCCGCGTGAACTTGACCTCGCTCTCAACCATGAACACGGGCTTGGGGTTCACGGGGGTTTGGGCACGCGGCTGCACCGCCTCACTCATCGCTCCCCATTCCTCAACACTTCTGCTCAGTCAAATCAAAATACAGTCATCAATAATTGTAATATCCAGTTACCCAAATACAAAGTACAATACAAAGCAATGACTGATGGCACTAATAATAACCCTGGCTTTCAAGTGGACAGACAGAATTCATAGCAAATCCTTATCACGAACGAACCTCTGAGCCAAACGTCCTTCATTTCTATTTCTGCAGCAAATACTCTAATCTATTCTCTGAAGCACGTTGGCCTTGGCTTGGGTACACCGAATATCGAGTACATATACACACTAAAGTGACTAATAAATACGCCAGCATGTCATTGACGAGATACCGCCAGCGTTCAAAGGATGGGAATAGCCTTAATGCTTCCTGATTTGATGTATGGAAGAATCCTTACATTGTGGGTGTAGTTGGGGTTGAGGCCGTGGATCGCCTGGACATCTTGGGGCTTCGCGGAGGTTTCCCAGGAGAAACGGGGCGATTGAGATACGGGGTTGGTGGGCAGGTGGGGAACCCGGGCATGGGCACAGACCCGTCCCCACCGCCATAACTGCTGTAATTACTCTGTTGACTGGGGGCCCTTTGAATTCGGTCATAGACACCCTCCGAGTGGTAGCGTTGAACCTTACGCCCACGACTGCTGAAGCTACCGTTGTTCTTGTTTTGTCCCTGTTGGTACTGGATCGGAACATGGAACATTTCACGCTCGACCTCCCGGTCGTACTCCTCGTCGTCGGAAGAGTACCAGCCGGGCGTGGACACGTTGGAGCGACCGACTGAGGACTGGAGTCTCGTGGAGGACGAGGGTCGAATCACATAGTTCGTTTTCTCAAGGGTTCTGTCCTGGGGCAGGGCTCGCTTCAGTTCCGCCAACCAGTCGTTCCTCCTGGAATTCATATTTAAGATCCCACTTCGTCATTCGAATTCAGGACGGAACCGCCATTCCGACATTAGGTTAACATTACAGGCTTTGGCGGGAGTGTGAAATTCTGGAACCTGTTAAGGATTTCAGAATGAGGAAATGAGTGGGTGGGTACTTACACTGGGTACTTCCTGGCCTTTTTCTCGTGAAGCCTTTGCATTTGCCGTGCGAGCCATTGGTCCGCATCTTCGTTGTCTCTGTCCTCCCTCCGTCCATCCGCGGACTGTGACCGCATCCGTTTCCCCGAACTCGGGTTGCTATTCCCGTAAACGGCTCCGAAGTTGTTGAAGGAGTGGGAGCTGGAGGGCGGGGTCTGTCGCACAGACTGGAACTCTCTGCTTTCTCCGTACGAACTCTCCTTAATGTCCGCTTCGTAGCGGCGAACAGGCTCAGAAGTTACTGGACTATTATATGAACTACTACTACCGTACTCATGAGACCTCTGGGATTCCAATCTTTGCCCAATTCCGCCCAGGGCTGGTTTACTCGGCGGAATATCCTCAATGTCCAGTCTGAGGTTGTGAACACGCGGGCTTTGACTGAGGAGGACATGACTACTGCTCCGACTTCGCTCGGGTCGAGCGTAGGCTGAGGAATCCGGGAAGTCTTCCAGGAAGACCCTGTCCGAATCCCGGGAGGTTTGGCGGGGGAAGTTGGGGTGGGGGAGGTGGGCGTGGTGGGAGTGGTGGGAGTGGAAGTGGGCAGGGACGGAATTCGGTGGTTCTGGCTGGGGTGAGAGGGAGGTGGAGAATGGAGGGGAGGTGGGGGAGTAGGTGGTTGAGGTCGTGTAGCGGGGTGTCTCGTGGGCGGGTGCGGGTTGGTGGTGGTTCTGGGCGAGTCGTGCCTGTTGTGCTTGGCGGTGTTTGAGAGCCGCCTGGCCTGGAACTCCGTACGAGAACGGGAGTGAGTCTTCCCTCGCGTGGTACGGAATGTCAGGAATGGACTCGGCGTCTTGAACAAGGGCGTTGAGCAAACGGTCCAAGTCCTTCATTGGATCCACCTGCTGCTGGAACATACACAAGCAGTCACGCCTAATTAACCCAGCTCTCGATAATACAGATTTACTAAATACAATACGTAGATTTACAATGCTAAACCAGTTTTTTGTGATCTGCCTGCAGGATATGGGAGAGGGTTTTGCGGATTTTGAGGAAAGATTATTGTGCAGACATCTATATTTAGCTCCCATTTACCATTTCCGGTCCAACCCATCTACTCTCAGCGTGTAAACATAAAGCCTCGTCGATGTTGAATTCGTGCTAGCTAAAGTATAATAAAATCCGAATCTTGGCATGGATCAGCGAATCTCAACAGGGAAAGTTAAGGTGATTCTGATATTTTGAGTTTTGGCGGTGACTCGTGATGGTAGCTAATGGGCCAAGCATTCTTCAGGGTTCCCTACCGTTCGTAGTAGTCGCCTGAAATATGGTCTCCGTTTTGTACTTTAGCTGATACTACGAAATCTAACGCCAAATAAAAGATACAAAAATAATCTTAAGGGTCTAAACAATATATTCTAAATACAATTTAGTTAGAATACCCTTTCCTACTTGAGGCTTTTCAAAGGACGCATAGACGCATGAATTTTTACGATTTTGATGAACCGACTGTCAGCTCCACCGTCGCCGTAATTAGGAATATAATAAGTAGGCTGAGGTAGAGGGAATAAGTGATGGGGAGTAGTAAGAGCTTGTTTTGACAAACGCTGTATAAAATATGTCCCTGTTTTTCTAAAAAGAAATATTCCAACTTCCAAAGTAAATTCCAATTCGAAGCATAGCACGAGATTAATACTTGGCACAACGCAGCTGTGTTCAGACGATAAACAGGGTGCATACATGGGCATGGAATGGATGGGCTCTACGCAACATTGATTTAGTCTCGCACATGGGTGCATGGATTTAAGCATGAAAAACATGATTTGGAACCAGAAAACTTTAGTCCAAAAAAGGATTGCAATCCGCATAAGGAAACTTCAGTCTTAATCTAAATATCCGAAAGAGATGAATTGAGAAATGGGAGATGGGATGGGAGTAACTAAGGACTACTGCATCATTCCAGTTCACAAATCGAGCGTTCTACCGAAAACAGGAACAAAAACTGGGCAGACAACAAATTTAGACAAAAAAGCTTCAGTTTGGTCATGTACATAGACGAGATGCACAGGCAGAGCAGAGACAGGGAGACAAAGTGAAGAAACTTGTTTTTTTTATTTTTATTTTTGTAGACCAGAAGATTGAGAAGACTCAATTAAGCCTCCCAGCCTCCCAGACGCATTGGGCCATTACTATCGAACAAGATGGATCTAGTACATTGTTTCCTGGCTTCCCAAGACCTGGGCCTCCCTTGAGACAAATCTCGTCTACGAATTCCAATGAAACAAGGCTTTCGTTCTAAATATAGCTACCAAGGTTCGTTACTGGATTCCAAGTCGGATTCTGAGACCATTCCATCGACGGCCGAACGTATCGTGAAACGAGATTCAGCCGTAAATTTTGAGGACATTGCCGTAAACGTTACGAAACCTAACCTAACCCGTTAGACATAATAAAATACTCTTAACACGACCGGCTATAACTTACCAAGGAAGTAATTCCACTATAGAATTAAAGAATTTACGCTGAAATTTGTCCAGGTATTCAACCAGGTGTTACGCAATGCAGGTAAGCTGCCACAAATAAATAGCAAATGAAACCTGGAATTCTACCGCGACACTGGTTAAATACACAAAATTACAGAATAACTGTGGATAGCCGGTGGTAGGTATAAGGTGGTATACCTAGGAAAGATAGGCAGGTACTTGAAATCTAGTGCGTAAATTAAATTCTCCATTCGATAGTGTAATCGGGATTACGTATAAACCATTGTTATGCCAAGATACCAATGCAAAATTACAATTGATACCGAATAGGTACTGAAGCGGTATGGTGTTGCGAGTCGTATAAGGTCAATTTTTTTCTTAATTCGGGTTAGGCTCTGCAAGATTCCTTTGAAATACCCTTCGAGCATGGTTCACTTGAACGTTCTCTACTTTGAACGTTGTGAATAGCTGTTGTTCTGACCTGTTGTTCTATTTAGCTCGGAATCGGCAAAACTTGTTATTTCTGATACACAGATACAGGCAGAATCAATTCAGCATCATAATTGCCAAACATTACGTGCATAGCACTGAAGATTATGTTTAGCATTAGTTTATGTATACTTTGACATGTCTGAATATGCGAACCGTTAGCCTCAATAAAATGTAAACTGAGTTTCGTCTTTCTCTGCTTCAAATCAATGTCATGACTGGGTATGAGGAATGGCTCGTCTGCTACGTGGTTTAATTTCCTATCCCATCCTACACCTCTAAT
>JAQFYT010002263.1:0-13397 GCA_034694925.1 Ceratophysella denticulata | reverse complement strand
TTGATCCCCGTCCATTTTTACTATTTATATTACAAATAATTATTTAACTTTGTGGTCGAAATGTGCACAAAAAACCTATTGAAGCTGATTTGCGCTTAAGAAAATGTGATTCCATTGGAGAAAATGTTGGGCTTTTAAATACTACAAAATCATCTTCAAAAAAGAACCTCATTCAACGTTTTTGATATAACAATATGTAGGTGCCCAGGAACTCATATTAATCCACAGGTAGCACTTGAAAAGCTGTACCTAATCAATCAGACACTTCTAATTAACAACCAATTATAGTGATCAATGAGATAATGCACATTTTAAAAAAAACATTGTCATCGATGTGTATATTATTACAACTGTTTTACACGCATTTAATTTGTGTCATATGCCGTGTTTGACATGCAAAAGTGGACATTGGTTTGTTGTGATCAGATAAGCCATCACACGCTCCATGGTAAAACCAATAATTCCGTCATCATAGCAAAATTTAGGTGTGCAAAAATTGCAAAGTCCAATTATTTGAGCAATATAGCCGGAAAAATTGCCATATAGCAGGATTCTTGAAGTACTTTCGTGCGCATAATTGAGCGTCATTAAAATCATCTGGAGCATCCGACAATTTTCCTTACATAAAACACAACGGGTAACTAAGTAGTATAGTTATGGGATTTAGGTTGTAAAAAATCGGTGCAAATCAATGCTTCGCGTGTACAAATTAGTTTCTAGTTATTTCTAGTTGCTTTTAACTATATTATTGTTTCATTTATTTTATTAATTATGACAAATAAAGGAACCGTGTGAAAAATATGCTATAAACACAAAATTCTTTAAGAATCACATGTGGAAATATACAAAAAATCTTGAAAGAAATAGCCGCCAGGGTCCACTCCGCCATGAAGCAGAATCCCAACGCTGTTATTATACGTATATGAACACATGCCAAAATCCAGACGTGGCGATTGGTTGCCAATGTAGTAAATTTGAGACCAGCTAAGAGATTCTGAAATGATCCCAGTACAAGTTATAATAATTATTTCAAAAGATATTCTCTTACTTGTCTACATTAAATTAACAAACTTTCATACCGGTGTCAAACTTCCAGAGATCCGGTAAAGCTGAACCATCCGAACTTAACCCACCATAAATATAAATGTCAGTTCCAATTACTGCCACATTATGTGCTGCTCGTGCCGGAGGTTTTAGTTCAATTTCCACTTCGGTCCAAGATGGAGTCGGAAGTGCCAAGTCGAGCATGTGAACATCATCAAATAACATTGCTGTTCCCGTTAGACCGCCGTGAATATAAACCTGTATTGAAATATACAAATCAAACGTCGGCAATCATCGCTGTACAACCTGTGTACAATCTGTGCGATGTGCAAGGTATATCAATGGGCAGCATTCAATACGAACGATATATTTTCGGTATTAAATCGATTAATGTTGGGACGTACCTTCGTTCCTACAGAAGCCATGACATGTCCCTGTCTTCCAGCGGGTGGATTCCCACTGGTAGCTAATTTCTTCCACCGCTTGGAGATCACGTTGTAGAGGTACAGATTAATATCTTTAACAGCATTTTCAGCTACAGCTCCACCACCGAAAACAACCAAACATTTGTCATTCTCACTGAACTCTGCAAAACAAGTAAGGTTACACAAAATATGATTTTCTAAGATTTTGAAATTGAGTTAAAACGTTTTTTAAACGTCCAAGCATATCGCTTACCAACAAAACATTTATTTCCAAACTGTGTCCTGGGCGGCGGAATATCATCCTTATCCTCGGGACGTGTAACGTGCAGTTGGAATTCCGATGTCTCCAAATCAAAGGAATAAATGTCATTCTTGGTGCTATTTTGATCCGAACCCCCAAATATCCAAATCAGGTTCCCATATTTATTTGATGAGAATTCATAGAGACCAGGTAAATTGGCCACGTGAAGCAAATTAACCGAAACTGTATCCAGGTTGAGATCTAATTCCAGTTCCAGAATTTCCTTAACTTCCCCTTCCTCACTTCCGCCGCCGATCATATATAACTTTCCGTCATGCTGAATAAGGCCATGACCCACTCGTTCCGACACCTGTGGTAGTTTTATGATTCTTGAGGTCCATGTCATCTCGGATGGTAACGATCGGTCGGGTTGGGCTCCATCGACATCCATTTTTAAATACAAAATACGCCAAGCGTTTTCAACACTTTCTCTGTCTTGTAACCTGTTTAAAATACACAAATATCATATAGTGGTACTTAGGTAATTAACCATTAACCAGTCATAATAGGTCGAAGGAACATCTGTTCAACTATCCCAGTATACGTCTATTTGCAATTGGTGAAAGTTGATTCGGTTTTACTCTGCAAAACAACGCTATTTTAAGACTTTGCATATAAACTGGTTAGCTAAATTCAGGCTCCAAAAACTTAATTCTTGATGCATCTGTGTATATAATTAGTCATTCTGTAAAAAGTAGAATACAAATTAGTATTCCGTAAGCGAATACACTAAAATCGTAAAATATGACGCTGCATTTCTGTTTGACAGATGACAGTGAGATGGCAAATTTTAATTCTGGAAGATGTACGAACATTTCTGTGCAATTCTCATTAAATATGCAAACCTGCTGTAGCCTGAAAATACAATAATATTAAATTTAAACTTCTTTTATATAAAGGTATTTGTCCATAAATATATTTTACACTTCTCTTTCGATTCTAGAACTTGAAACTTAAAATATTTAACTACATAAGAGATGTACTTACGACAATAAGTATAGGTATATACAGCGACAGTCCCAGTGAACGAAGTGTGTGTACCGCAATTTCTTTTAAACAATAGTGTAGCGTCCTTTCGTCCTTCCGTATTATTCTAAATAGAATGTCAGAAAGCGTTCGAGAAAACTTCAGGTTTTCTTTTGTGTTGGTTCTTTTCTTGACCTTTTTTGTCACGACCGGCTCGGGTCATCTTGTATCTCCCGGCCGTCCAAGGAATGGATTACTCGATATTCACTTCAATCCTTATGGTAAGCTCATTGAGAAACTGCATTTGAGTGAAGGAACATGAATAGAGTTATGGAATAACTGGGTGCTGACGCCGCCTTCAGTATTCATTTTGGAAATGTCAAAATCAACATATTCTAAATTCGAATATAATTTAATGAACCCCATTTCTAAATTCTAATTTCATACAGATCCGCTTTCCAATATAGCAGCAAAGTTATGGGAAAGAATTATTCCACCAAATTTTCCAACAAGTGAGTGTATTTTTCATAAGAATATGTGTATTTTGTGTTTGCAGTTGAATAATGGAATGAATTTAATATTTTAACTAATATTTTAAATTTTCAACAGAGCGACCTACCCATGGCACTCATTCGAATACGAATTTGATTCAAAGTACAACAACGACTAAACCGACAATACCCACTGCGCCAGCAGTGATTATAAATCCATTATCGCCGTCATCCGCACCCGTTGTAACGGCTCCGGTTGAGGTTGAAACGGTTGGAAGCGGTTCAGATCTTAATTCCGAGATATCTGGACCAAATCCTCCGACACCAAAACCCACCTCTAGCAATGTACCTGAAACGAATAACTCGATAAAGCCAGAGAATCAAACCGGACAGGGAAACGTAACACAATCTACTGGAAACACTACGTCTCATCCAAGCAATGACTCAAATACTACTGGAAATATTGTTGTGAAGCCTGCTGCTGCTACAGCTGCTCAAATGAATTCTACGAATGATTCGGCGACAAGCAACACTACTGTCGAGGGTCCTGGTGTTACCGGCGAGAATAAACCAGGCTTTGGGAATAATCCTACACTGCCTTCAGTTCAAAATCCAGACACTACAGTAGGGCAAAATCCTGGAAATCAATCTGGGCCATATCCCGGTAATGAAGTTGGACCTAATCAAGGGAATCAACACGGGCCGTATCCGGGTAATCAGCCTGGATTAAATCCAGGATCATATCCCGGCAATCAACCAGGACCATATCCCGGTAATCAACCCGATCCAAATCCTGGGAATCAACCTGGGCCATATCCCGGCAATCAAGCTGGGTCAAATCCTGGGAATCAACCAGAATCAAATACAGGGAATCAACCTGGGTCATATCCCGGCAATCAGCATGGGTCAAATCCTGGTAATCAACCAGGATCAACTACAGGGAATCAACCTGAGCCATATCCTGGGAACAATCCGGGACCAAATCCAGGGAATCAACCTGGGCCATACCCTGGGAACAATCCTGGACCAAATCCAGGCAATCAACCAGGGCCATATCCTGGGAACAATCCTGGACCAAATCCAGGCAATCAACCAGGGCCATATCCTGGGAACAATCCAGGCAATCAACCAGGGCCATATCCTGGACCAAATCCAGGCAATCAACCAGGGCCATATCCTGGACCAAATCCGGGCAATCAACCAGGGCCATATCCTGGGAACAATCCTGGTAATCACCCAGGACCTAATCCAGGCAATCCTGGTAATCAACCGGGACCAAATCCGGGCAATCAACTTGGGCCATATCCTGGGAACAATCCTGGTAATCACCCAAGACCTAATCCAGGCAATCCTGGGAACAATGCTGGTAATCACCCAGGACCTAATCCAGGCAATTCTGGCAATCAACCAGGACTTAATCCAGGCAATCAACCTGGGTCATATCCTGGGAACAGTCCTGGACCAAATCCAGGGAATCAAGCAGCACCAAGTCCTGGTAATCAACCTGATCCTAATCCAGATAATCAACTAGGACCAAAGCCCGGTAACCAACCGCGACCTTTTCCTGGAAACAATCCCAACAATCAACAAGGCCAACATTCAGGCAATCATCCAGGACCGTATCCTGGAAACCCTCAAGGAAATCAACTGGGGCCAAATCCAGGCAATCCACCCGGTGCTGGTAACTATCCTGGTAATCCATCAAACACTGGGAATGGACAAGGGCCTGGTAGTTCGAATTCACAGCAAGGACATCCAGAAATGGTTTCGCCAAACCAAGGTAGGCCAAATCCTTCAAACCCGGGCAATGGAAGTCCACCAAATTCTCAGCAACCTCCACCTTTTGGTCCATTTCAACCCGGTAAACCCAGCTTGGGTCGTCCCTTAGTTGGATTTTATCCACCCGGTGTGTACACTCCGCCCGCGGACACGCAATATGCTCCATTTCAGAAATATCCACCGTCATCCTCCCACAGTAACTCGTTCTCATCCTCGTCTTCCTTCCATCAATCTTCTAACTGAAAACCTGTAGAGTTATAATTTAATTACCTAACTAGTTATAGTCTTCTGAATGAAATAAATCAGCTTAATCCTTTCTGGTTTGAATTTATTAACAAGCGTAGTACTACAGACCGCTTCTAAATTTATATTCATTAATCATATAAATAAATTATAAGCTTGGTTAGCTATTTGTAGATAGATTCCTAAGTATGGAAGAAAACAATACATAAAATTACAGTTATATGATAGCTCTGCACTGGGTTTATGCACGCTAATTTTTGGTATACAATTTCGTAACACAATACACAATCTAGTAGAATTGAACAGATAAATGACGTCAATCAAATACATCACATTTTTGGTTGCTTGTTAGCTTTTATCCAGCACAGTGTTTCCACTCCACACTACCGATTCTGTTTGGAACTCTGAATCATCGTTACGAACTTGAAATTCCATTTCTGTCGTACTGGACACGGAAATGAATCTATAAATGGACAATAATCGTTTGAATATGAAGATTTAAAAGTTATTACATCGACAGTATATACTACATTAATAGCAGCAATCTTACCCAATTTCTAAATTTTAAAACGATGGACCGATATTATCTTCCAGGCCGATCTTTTTAAGTCTCCAAAAATTCAGTAGTAGACGGATTCGTGATACTTTGTCTTTGTTGCAATTAACCTTGGTTGCATTTATTAAATCTAACAAAATCAATCTTGACCCCGGAAATTTGTAAATATATACTGCAGAACGGAGTGTGTCATATCATTTATCGTCAGTTCAAAATTATTTACACTTATCACAATTTGGTTTGCAAAATTTTGCGTATTTATAAGCTTCAGTATACAGTAGCTAAAAAACTAATTTTATTAAATTAGCATAATACGCCAAGAGTTCACGTTTCAGTTGCTTTTAATGGTGGTTCATGGTTATATCAATTGTATTTAATTTAACACTATCATAGTTGCAAGTATTAGTTCATCCCCTTCGAGACTTTCTATTGTTAATTATAAAAGGGAGATTTTGCGGAAAATTCGGGACATTGTTGCCGGGTCCCTGATTGAGATTTTGATGATGGGCCTGGAAAGGAGCCCGAAGTACGTTTTGATTCTCATTCTCTTGTGAGTAAAACGGATTGAATTTACTGGTTCCGTACTGAAGAACACTAACCGCTGCGTAGATCATAGAATACAAACCGAACAGTATTAGCGTTTCCACCAAAACACAGGCAACACGAAATTCTCGTAACAGTATCGATACAAGTGACTTTTTCGGAGAATCCGTACTGTGTAAACTTCTTCGTATAACACGCGGACTATGTGCACGGAGTGGAAACATGATGGAAGCAGCAGCAGCGTCAGCGTCCAGCTCAGACTCTGAAGATTCTCTGGACAAGCCTTGATTCTCTGTGAGTGAATCTTCATCCAAATGATGCTCTAGCCTGGGAAATACTTCCATGACTCTTTCCTTGCCGTACCTTAAAAAAACCACTTATCTCAAGTATAATTAATAAGCTGGAATTCCCCGGTTTTTTGCTGGTTATGAAACTGGATGGATTAAACGTGTGAAACGAACCGTAGATCTATGTTAGTCCAACAAAATGCTTCAGCCTCACCGATTCTCACACACTGTTAAGTTTTGCTAAGTGCTGTCAACGATAAAATGCAACTGACACTGAAATGCTCGAAGAAATACTTATTAATTTTCTTGGCTTTACACGCACGCTATACATTTATCTGTATTCAAGGAAATCCTGACTAGACTGACCCCCAAAAACCCAAACCACGTTTGTAATTGTAAATGCATAGGTTAATATGACTACAGAAACTGATGACAAGTATTTAAATACGTTCTTTACTCATATTTTGGCTCTCGAGAAAGTAGCCTATTAGTCATCAAGGTGTTTTACTGTGTACGTATTGTCTCAATGATTAGAACTCAACCTTGTTAAATTATTAGCACTATTAGGCATGGGGCTTCGAAGCTTCCAAGTCAATATGCGGCATGCGAGTGAGCAAATGCTTACTGTAGGATGCTAAGCAAGTTTTTACAACAATACAAAATGCAGTTCAGTTGTGTACGTGGAAAGATGCAAGTCTCACCTGACGTCAATGGTAAAGTCCATTGTTGACTTGTAACGTAACTTGGTCATTTCCATTTGCCTTGTACGAGATCTTTTAGCTACATTAATACATAAGTTAAGGTTTGTTTGCATTTGCGGTACAAATCCATGTATTTCCTTTAGTTTATGTCCTACACGCCGAAAATTAATTATGTTGAGGCCCGGCTGATTTTAGAGCAAAATTTTGTGTTTTTTTTTCCAATTACAGCATTTAAATTACGATCAGATATATTTTTGTCCAGAATTAGTAAACATATATTCGAAAGTTTTCCTGCGTTTTAGAAATTTAATACTAACACGAGATCCATAGAAGCTTGCATCCAATGAGCGGTACCATTGGAAAGAGCATCGCGGCCGTTGAAAAAATTAACTAGATTCCGAAAGGTACAAGTTCATTCGTACCGCCAATACAAACAAGCCGTAACACACATAGGTATCTCCATAGCTGTACATAAAAAAACGCCTCGTGCTCCATGTTCCGTATTGTACAACATCCCCAAAGCCCCAACAACCACTTAACCTGACCTTCTGCATGAGATATTAAAAAGGAAACCAACCACTTCATGTGAGTTTTTTCCTCCTAATTATTTGTGATAAGTATCATGTTATTGGATTTGGATTGTAGGTAAGTGTTACGAAAAACCACGTAGATAGTATATATCTGTATTAAAACCAATGTTCAGTTTTTGTGCGCATTATATGTACTTACAACAATGTAGCTGAAGCATGAATCATGTCAAGAAGAATCACCGGTCGATGTATTATTACTGCTGGTTTATTGCCTAAGTATACTCAAAGTGTCAATATACAAATACGATTGAAATCATATAAAAACAAAAACCGGATATTTCAATATTTCTATTCACTAGTGAATATTTATTTTTATTTGAAAACACAGTCATCATGGGAATATGGTGTCATATCATCTACTGTTCCCAAGTTCGCAATTTCCAAAACATATTCGTAGTGGAGACGAAAATAGGCGTCATCATAGAGAGCTTCTGTTCCTTTTCGAACGAGAATTCCGAATTCCCCGATTCGATTAAGCGGATTTCCCATTGGAACATGGATGTAGGTACAACTTGCGAATAGTATGGTATCGTAGTGCTCCACTTCCGTTCTGGTATAGCCAAGAAACAGTAAACTTGACAACGATTTCATGGAGTACTGGTCATGGGCTGAAAAATAGGAAAACGTTATATGATAATTTGGGTAAAGCAAAAACATTTGTCAAATGAGGTCGTCGTAAAATGTCGCATGGTCGCTTTTTGTTCTTACTGTATACCCCGTAATCCGGTAGTACCCATCGACCTGCACTAATTTCCAAACTCGTGGCTTTCGTTTCTTTAGTAGAAGTCAACAATTCACCCTCGTTTTCGAGAGATACGGTCCATATCTTGGTTTCATTCGTATCTCCGGTTATTTCAATTCGTCCGCAATTGGGAAGCGGTAATGTATTGGAGGTGTACGGAGCAGCAAAGCGGACCAAGGACCATTCACCTTTAAACTGCGTTTAAATATACTGTAATTATAATAACCATTGACCCGGATTTGAACTGATTTAGCAAAACATAAACCGTAACGGTAATATAATAGCCTACCAATGAAGCATCCCAGAAATTCAGCACTGGAGTATCGGAGCAGTAAGAAGTGAAATACCAGTACGGTGGAATGGGTGGAATATTGGCCAGCGCTCCCAGAGTCCCAATCAAGGTCAAGGTGGAAAGTATTAAAAACCGGTCCATTTTGTACTTAAAAAACTTGGGAATTTAGGAATAATTGAGATATTAGGTTGAATTTCATCAATTAATTTGTGTCGAGCACGCTTCATTCTGCTCCTGCTCCAACGTATTTATATCGCACGAGCCAAACGGAGTTATTTAGCTGAAGAATTTAATCTGACATCTGGAGTGTAGTTCAGTCGAGTTCGAGTCTAGTGCAGTCCAATTTTGTCAAGCATAACTTGAGTAGTATGCCACATTCGTGCGCATTTTTGCAACACATTTATGGCATGGAATTTTTTTCCAGACTTACGGTGATTCTAATCTATCGTTGTTCATTGTGCAGAATTGCACACCTCCAGATATAATTTGTTGCTTGATAGGTGCTTCACGAGCACTTCAAATTCAACCTATTAATTATGACTCATTCCCTGTGCTAATTAAAACATGTATTCAGTATACTGTTGGTTTTACCTTGAATAAATTAAAACAATACACCAAAATGCTGGTAGAATATTCTCATAATACTACTTTCATGTTGTAATATGATATAATTATTATAGGGAAAATTCTACTTCTTATGGCATTTGAATTATTTTGAGTGAACAGGAAGCTGTGTGTCCAGAATAGTGATGGCGTGGATTCAAAACAATCTCAAGTTTAATTACGCTGACATCCTGTCTTTACGCCACCTATGCAGTAAAAGTTTAGGAATACAGCTTAAAGGATTTCCCTGGTAATAACTCCTGCACTTTAGACAGTAACTCATTCACTGGAGCATAATTAGGTAGGTATTATTATTCATTATAACCCTGTATTCATTCAGAAGTGGAATTCACAAACTTAACTTTCCAAATACCTAATCCGTATATGTACCTTGAATCGTGAGAATAATATCTAGCTACCTACCCATGTCTTTGTAAATAGTGTTCATCCCATAATAGTGACTCTACAAGATACTCTACTCAAAATGATTTAGTCAAAAGCGGAAGTTAAATAAGCATTTCTGATTCAAGTTTGGATTTAATTTTATTCATTTCATTTCCGCACCTCGGAATTTTTTGAAAAAGGATAAACAGTACACGTAGTCTACGGTAATCATCCGCTATCCGCTAGTCAATTAGACTTATCAAGGGATCCAAGTAACAAGGCAGTATACGGGTACTGTACACTTAAGAGTTTTAGTCAGATGTACCAATAAAATTGACTATTCCGAAAATCGCATGTCCTCGTCCGCTGCTGCACTGCATTGCTAAACCGTTTTCACTTCATGAAATATTCTATGGATGACAGCTTCATTCGCTATGATGAATTTAGTGCTGTAACTTCCAGATTCATGAACGAGCCCCTCGAACAGCTAACTGGTCAGCCTGTTCATTACCATACTCTCCCTTGTGACCAGCAACATATGACTGCAATATTAAACAGCAAACCGAAGTAAACTTGGTGTACTTAAATCTAAATCACATTAGCATTAGCCCAATTCAAATGATCCATTACCCATTTAATGAGCACATTTTTGGATACTGAAATCAATTTTTCTAAATCCTCCTTATTTTTCACAAGCTCTCCACTCTTTAGCTTCCAGTTGTTCTTTATCCAACCGTTTACCCACTTTGTAATACAATTTATTGTAAACTGTGAATCAGTCTTAATGTTCAGCTTGTCAATCCCTGCAAAACAGTTGAAAATACAATTACACCATCATTAGAATTAACTGTAAAAACTAAATTTTTAAGAGGGTAAGTACTTTCATTTTCAACTCACCTGCGTTCTTTGCTTGAGAAATCGCACGCTCGGCGGCTTGAATTTCAGCCACATTATTAGTTTGTCGCCCGCGCTTCACTGGTTCCGAAATATTCCTGAAATAAATGACTCCGGGTAAATAATATTCAGCAGTGAAAATGAAGTTAAATTAATTAAATCACTTGCATATACGTACAAAGAATGATCATCCCCGAACCAGACTCCAATTCCCGCAGCAGCACCCTTCTTCCCATTTCCAGTACAAGCTCCATCCGTGTAAACTATGACATAACCTTCTTCGTCAACCGTAAACTGAGTCAAATCAACTCCAGAATTATATTCTCCATCAACTTTTCTCCTCTTGGCCCCAACAACGCGATCTTCGGTCACTTTCATATGTCGCTTCGAATTTGGTGCAGATGTGGTTATCGGTCGTGAAGGTTGTACTTGTACGCTAGGAATTGCCGTACTCAGAAATCCATCATTTGAAAATCCTGCTGAGGAAGCATTAGCTGAAATTGGCCTTGGGTTACGTAGTACTTTAAGACCTGGTCTCCAGTCAGGATTAGGAGCCATGGGTATTGCAGTCGAGCATTGTTTGTGAAATGTGAAGATATGTTTGTTATCAAAATTATCAGTTTTATTCGAACTTCCAGTCGTTGCCGCTGCTGACGGCTTTGTACTTTTGCCTACAGTACTTTGATGTTCGGCTATAAAAGCGGCAGCACTTCCGGAATCCGGAAACTTCTTATAACGCGCACCAGTAAACTTGCCAACCTGAGCTTTACATTCATCCCTGTGAAACATACATAAAATACATCATATTTTAAAAAAATGTTGATGCCAAATAGGTACTTTCTTCGAAATAAAATAGTATTATACGTGCTCATCCTCACCAAGTTCTAAAAATCCCAGTTGTCCGGCCTTTAGCCACCGCATAATAAGCTTCCTTGGGCATGATGAAGTGCCGATTTAAAGTGAAAGTCGGGCAGTCAGCTGTACTCACTGTTAATGACGAAAGACGTAGGAAATTCCAGGAACGAAATACGGAAGCCAAGAATACACGAGACACGGGAACACAACTGATAAATGCGATGTTAAAACTCCTTCGACAAAGGGACGTCAGCTCCCGACAAACCTGAAATACCACCATAAATAGATGCTCAGTTATTAGCAACACAGCGTTCACCTGAAGTCAGTAGTTAATTATTAATTAGTTCTAAATAATCACTAAATAAAACAAAAATAATACAATAACACAACAGCTGAATTGAATGTGATTCAAAGAAATATACCATTTCGCGCCTCAAAGTTACGCGCTTTTGCTAGCCAATAATGTGTGATTTGCCTGTCCGTCCTGTGTGTTCAGTCGGGGTCGGGTAGAACCCAGCTATCTGCCCGATCAGCTCGAGAAATAAACTTTAGTTCGGGTAATCTTGGCAGAAATCAATAAAACTTAGTCTACTTAGGTATAGGTTTGTTTTAAAATTGCATTAGCGGAACTCAAAAAAAAATTAAATAAACAATAATTGTATTAGGTATTCCAAATCTACAGCATTACCGGCTTTCCAAAAACTTTGGTCGACCATTAGATGTTAATTGTATAGTCTCATTTTTGACCAAAACTGTGCCGACAACTATGTCGTAGGATGTGACGTCGTCTCGTGTCGTATATGATATTCAGTTAGGTGTTAGTTTCTCGTAATCGGCTGCGCAGATGAAATTTTCTTAATTTGTAATTCGAGTTATGTGGTCCAGCTTCATAAAGTGTCACCGAAGACTACGACCAGACCAGCTTCCACAGTTCGGCATATTCGACATATATTCCTCATTGTTAGATATCTTAGGCATATGGACCCATGTAATCTTGTAACTATTGAATTCCCGAATCATTCCTAATTCCATTACTTGTGTTTTTCGACAATCTTGGTTCTTATTTTACTAATAAATACTGGTCGTAGATATTGTCCAAGATTAGAGAATGACTACAGATAATTTTGTGTACGCTGATGCTTTGGTAGGTATCTCAAATCGATAGATAGTAGATAACACAGCTTATATACAGAATTAATTAATATATACCGTTTTCTTTTCAAGATAGATGTGACAGGTATAAAATTAGAATGACAATAAATTAGTAATCAAAGCGATATCAACGAAAAATTGACAGATTCGAGACAAGTCTCGATATCACACACCAGGATCTGCCTGCAGAAGTAAAACTTTTGTCGCCATTGCATTATGCTTATATCCATGTATCAAATTGAAGTAATTTCCCAAGTAATTAATAACACTGCTTATGAATTCGAGTGGAAACTCACCGATATCAAAACAAGCATTTGCGTAAGCTTTGAGCTTTTTTGTCAGTAATAAGATTTTAAATGATTCCTAAGATTTCATAATCTAAGCTGGCTGATACACTATGTATATACAGTACCCACATACATGATCAGAGTTTTATCTGGACATTCCTATTTCATTTCTTGGTACATATCATCTAGACGATGGGATCTACCCTATACACTGCGTGTGTAGGGTCGATGGTAACTGGCAGTTGAAATTGCTTTGAATTCT
>JAQFYT010002262.1:0-13399 GCA_034694925.1 Ceratophysella denticulata | reverse complement strand
CACGTGTAGAGGTTTGAGTATACGAGTGCGCGCACTCAGTATACATGTGTGCGTTTTAGTATATGAGTATGGATATAGTTTTGCAACGTTTGAAGCCTCATACTTGACCATCAAGACGTTAATACTATATGACGATTAAATATACGGAAATAATTATTACTAAACTTATATATTAAGTAAATTCAAATAATAATTAATAATAAATAAATAACTAGTTAGCACTACCAAAGTCTTACTCAACACATCAGCATCCAAATACAGAGAGGAAACGCCATAAGCATCCATCGCTCCCCCACACCTCCAATAAATTTAGTGAAATGTTCTAGTATTTGTAATCTCATTGCTCTTTTATGTAAGCACAAATACATTATTATGTGGAAGCTAAAATAACATGTTGAACCAACTATATATGTTAGGACCAGAGCCCGAAATCGCTCATTGAGCGAAATGAAGAAACGACCATAGCCCAAAATAATGTAGGTCAATTGAATTCTCAGATCGGTTAAGCCTTGTATTAATTATTTCTGAGCTTGGCATAACATACATGCTATGTTAGGTTAGGTTGGAGTGTTCTCTGAGTTACTAAGAATTCCCGAATATTGAAGATCAAAATTGCTTGGGGAAATGTTATGCACAAACCTAACTTAAGAAATACACCTTTGATTTATACGTCTAGGTTAGGTTAGGTTACCCTGAAATCAATTCTGAATATTTCCCAATATTTCATGTACTTTTCGGGCATTGGTCGATTTCGGGCTCTGATCCTAACATATGCTACTAGTTACAGCTGCTGCAACTGCTTTATTTGGTACGAAGTTTGAGATCATGCACTACGGTATGGTAATACGAAAAAACAACAGGTACTCCGTTTGGCTAATAAAAATGCGATTAGATTTTTCGATCAATCAACAATGCAAGCAAGCGCAAATTAATTAGCAGTATTTTTTTCAAAAGTAAACAAAACCCTACCAGAGAATGGAATAACATTTTAACCAAGAATCCTAATTACGAAAGATATGTGTAAGTTTTCCTGACCCATATTTTGTCTAATAATATTTCAATTTCAGACTAATTAATTGTACGCACAGAATTTGAAGTGCCTATATGAATTATCTTAAATTATTTACGTGTATGTACCATTTAAAAAGCGTAATTTTATCTGACTGCCATGCGCGAGTTACCTTATATTAAACATACCTACCTACCTTTGAAAAATCGTAATGCGTCATCGGTTTATTTGGTATTAGGTAATTCCTACATATACCCTTACTTCGCACAATGAATTTGGCCTAAAAATCTAGGCATATTCTACCTATAATTTCAGGCAGCGGGTACACCAATACCACCGACGACGCCGGGTGTCGGGTTTACATATCTATACAACAGCGTTACCGGATTACGGCCGTTGCCGCCGAGCCGTCAGAAATTCCAGGTGTTACTATTCTCGAAACTTAAAATTCATGAGGCATATTTCATATTAGTAATTGAGTGCCAAATGAAAGTAAGGGAAGCGAGCCAATGGACACAAATTTACAAAACTCATCATCATATCCCTTCTTCACCCAACCGCATTTATATTTTAAACACTGTTCTTATGGTCCAGAATCCGTCCATCTGCTCCGTCTTGTGTCGGCTAAGGCCAGGGCAGTGCGGAGTAGGTGGATTGGATTGGATAATCTTTTGAAAAAAGTCGTGAAAGTGTAGCTCGTGCTCACCGCATTGTCGGAGTCCCTACCCTTAATCATCTTCCTAATTCCCTAAGCGAGAACGTGATGGAGATGGAATATAGCTCTCTATGATTAGCCCCGCACTCTTCTTCTTCTGGGTACTTAGCTTTTTACGCGTGATACCTGTTGCCTCGGTTCCTCCCTACCTCTTTTCATACAAATACAGATATAAAGTACTCCGGCCAAGTAATTCCTCGTCATTTCGGCTAAATCTGTTTGAACGCTGGAAAATGCAAATTTTAACCAGCTTTAAGTGTATTCATATAGGTATGTGCATAGTATGGTGTGTGATGCACCTGGGCTGGACGACGATTGATTATTCATATTTTTGACATGATAAAAATTGTAATAATCGTAAATAGATGAAGATTAATAATAATCAATCAGTGCCAATTTTTGTCAATATTTTATTTTAGCTTCCACTTAATAACGTAGTTTGTTGTTTCCCGGGACCTACCCCCCACGTTTTTTTAAAGCGTAGACCTTACTTATATGCTATTCCACTCCGGGTTAGGTTAGGAAAATTAACGGGATCCCGGGAACTGACACGCTAAATTCAGATGAATTAACTTGTAAGTACAATACTCAGATTTTACGAACAAATTGTACTTTTTCCTAAGTAACTGTCACCATTGCAAATACTATCCATCTGATTCAACTGAACACATCGAGAGATTAGAATGACGCTAATACATTTTTTCGAATGGCCTGTTACTTTTCATTCAAATGACTGTTTGTGGACGCGTGTGTGGTGCACTGTACATGCAGTATCCAGAGCAGATCATATTCATAGATACAAATTGTTCGTATATATCGAGTACATATCTAGTACACAGTTCAGAACCAACTTGTGCAAGGTGCAAATGACGTGTAACCCTTAATCGTCCAGGTAGGGCTAGGGCCTGGCTGGAAAGATGAGAGAGGAAACGCGGTTTCCCACACGAAGGCCCCGATCTGCTTAGTCATATGATAATTTAGGATTTCCACTTCCTCCGTGGTTTTCGTTTTTTTTATGCAGACATATACAGTACCTACAGTAGTATAGTGACTGAGGGGGTACTGTGAAAGAACACAAGCTCCACAGGTAGTCAAATGACGGGAGTTTTCTAAACCTCTCTCTCCCCCTCTACAGTCAACATTCTACTACATCCACTTTCAGTTTCAATTTGAATTATTACAGGAATCTTTCATTCCAGCAATGTTACAATGTACAACAGTAGCCAAGTTCCAATCAGAATTATTTCTTTAATTCTTTATTGATCCGGTTCCGGTACTGCACGCTGAACGCCGTGTCGTGGTGCCGGTAGGTATGTGCGGTCTATGCGATTTTCAGAGCACAGTTTACACCTATGGTTAATTTAGGTTCCAGAGCTTATGCGGTGTAAGGCTAAGTTTAGATTCGGAAACTAACCTTACTTGACTGTTTTGAACCTAACCTAACATAACCCAAGTTATACACCTCGGAACATGTTATAGACTGCATATGCAACCGGTTCCCGCGTCGCCGAGATCTGTCGTGGCGTAGAGTACGATTTGGGAAAGTAGTTTCTTGAATTTCGAATTAATATTTGTACGTTGTGCATTAATAATATTTGCAAGTTTGTTACCTTCGATGCCGTTTGAAGTGTATTCAGAAGTTACGACATAAGATTTATATTTTTTCAAGAGTTGCTATTTTCCTATTTTCAAACTGTATCAGAATGTACCCTTGGGGTTAAAATTATGGCCCTGCACTTAAGTTCAAACCTTGAATTTTTGTAAAGAATTAAACTCTCTGTAATTACTAATTAAGAAAAAGGACGGAATTATTGTTTTACAATACAATTGCATTCGAGATTTATCGTTGCAGCATTTTTATTAAAACCAATTTAATTCCTAGCGTCGGTTAGTTATCAAATCAATATCAACTAAGCGATTAGATTGTTGGACCTTCAGCACAGCACAGTATCTGGTAAAACATTTGTACACCCAAGTTTAATGCTATTATCTACAATTTTATTTATAGCATTTTTTCTTAGTGCGGAATTCCATTTCTGAGTGCAAAGTCTTCGTGTAGATTCTATTTTCTCAATGCAGCGAAGAAATGCCACCATAAATTTAAGTTCTGTCTTTGAACAAAAACGCTCGCTCCCTAAATATACCTACATCGGTATGTATAACCCGCGCCATACCTCATACATGTCATTGGAAAGACCTGGGTAATCACTAATCACATTGGCTATTCTAATAAATTACGCCTAATTGTCCAACAAACGATTAATTATTGGAATAGGTACAACTATGATAAAAAATAGTCAGTTTTAAGAATTAAAATTAAACAAGTCACAGGGAATTAGGCGCATTTCCGACTGACTAATAAAAAATTAAATCAATATTCAATAAAGTAATCCCCTGGAACTATCACGCCAGGATTTAAATTCCAAATGTGGTGTTGTATAGCTAATTTCAAATTAACTCGTGTTATTATGAACGTCTTTAGTAACAAATTATTTTAAATACATTGTCCGTTCGATTAAATTTATTACATCATAAATAAGGTTGGAATACACCAACTAAATCAGGTTGCTGTCCACGTACGTCTGGGTTTACCTGATTCAAACTCATATATGTATACATACACCAGAACGCTAATCCAAGGGGCTAAATAATTCGGGTAGGTACCATAATCCACATAGATTCTTTACCTTGTGTAATTCATTTGAACTTGTTTGGTTTACGAAATATGTTAATTTCCCATAGGCAATTGCAATTAGACTAGACAGTCCTGACTGCAACTGGAAGAAATAATGATTAATGATCCCTTGACCTTTAGAAATGAGTGTGGTCTTTTCTCCCTTATCTTGAGGATTTTTTGTGTCCCCGCTGCCTGGCACAACAGCGCGAATCTTCACACTCGAGAAATTCCCTACAAATATTTGACCATGACGGTGGAGATTTAATTGTGCCCTCACTTCAATGGAAAAAAAAACTATATGAAGTCAAAAGGAAAAGAAACAGGTGAATTGTATTCACGTACAGACAGAGAGGAAGCCCGCGTGTAAAGAAAAATATTGCCTACCCACAGATACACCAAGTCTCCGGCGGATATTTCAGAGTTCCAACTTCCATAATATACAAAAATAAATATACAAATAAAAACCTGCTTGACAGCAGCTCGGGACCAGAATTTTGCGGACAGACGGCGACGGGAGAGATCATTCCATAGGACCTTTCTGGTGTAAAATGTACTGGACAGCAGCTTGGGACAAGATTCAGTTAAGACCGCGCTTCATAAGTACGAATGCCTGCATAAGGAAAACTGCGGACAGACGGCATAGATCCTCATCCCATATGCCCCTTCTGGTCTAAAATACCTGTGTGCACCTAACGTATTCATAATTCAAAATTCAACATCCAACCCTTCCTACCCTAAAAATATTATACGAATTAAGAATGGGATTTTTTGTGAAGAAAGCAAACTGGAGCGCATTGTCAATGTCAGCCCCAAAAAGCAGAAGTCAAAATGAATATTGTAGATATTTGTACACATGGGGACAATAGGGAATAAAATTTCAAAAGATCTTTTCAATTTGTATTCTTGAATTCAATCTTCATTTTTGGGACTACTCACGCTCACCTGCTACACAAAAAATATCCTCGAATCACCAAGTGAATTCTATGATGAAAGATTGAGGTATTATAGTCTTTTTTCTGTTCGGAATGGGATGCTGTATGTTGTACTTGTACGGTAAATTACACAATACACAATAAAGTACCCTACTGTATTTACTTATCGGTAAATCCAATGTCGATATTCTGGTCTGGATCTCGAAGTCTCGCAGCTTTAATCCGTACAATACACGATATTTTGAATACTGCAGGTACATTAGCATAATCTGGAAATTGAATTTTAATCTCAATTTAGCCTGTAAATCTGTAAATATCATTGAAATTCGTAGAAAATTTAGACTATTTGGTGCTACTGGAAATGAAAATGAGTCAGAGGAAGCTGAAGAAGTGTGCTGTTAATTATGAGGGAGATAATGATAGTGGGTGAGACGTTGTTGTACCAATGTTGTTATCGTATGATACAAACTGGTTCGAACTCTTGAGACACACGCCTCTTGCTCTCGCCTTCTGCCTCTTCTGACACCATACCACCACCACAGGAACTGGTCTAGAGGAAATATCCGGGAAACGAGAGCAATTATTTCATCTCGTAATTACCTTCCGTGCGCACAACTAGGAGTTACCTGATAATATGTTATAATCCATATATTTCATAGGTATAAATAATTTCTGACATTAGAAAAATAACAAAGTGGTAAGAAATATGAATACCTACCTGCCTATATACGATACACTGTGTGTGGGAAACCTCGGCGACTACTTATTGCCATTTAAACTATGTAAAATACCCAAATTTATTAAAGGTATGCACGGAAACTTATTATTATACGGTGCCAATTTACGACATCGTAATCCGCCGTGTCCCAGTCCCAATGTCCTCAGTCCTCAGTGCAACGGATCACATCATCTAATTTTACTTCTATGAGGCAAAAATAAATAAATGTGCAAATGAAACTCTATTATACGATTTTATATGGTATTATTATATTATATGATACGTTGATTTGCTAAGTTATACCGTAAGTAGATAGGTATCCGCAAACCGCGGAGAACATTGAACGTCAAAATCAAAATATGAAACTTATCTCAAATTTAATCTAACAAAATCTTGCTCTACGGTGGTACTCAAATGACGACGAGATAATTTATAAGTAGACTAGCCTAACATAATACAATATACAATTAATCTAATATAATATAATACAAAGTCGCGCCTCTCTCGGAATTCAATTTTTCGGCATCGGCGTCCAAGAACTGGAAATGCATTTCAAACGGGTGATGTGCGATTTGCTAATTGGAAATTGGAATGTTGTATGTAGAAATGCACCGGTTTTATTTTAAACACAGTTTGATTCGCAGACAATAGAAACAGAGAAACGGAAAATAGACTCGATAATTATGAATAATACCAACCCACATTTTGGGGGATCCTCCAGTTCAGAGCTTCAGTGTAAATTTTCTTTTTAATTTTAAATAGACGCCAAACTTTATTATTATATGGCGTTTAATTTAGGTCATTCATGTTGGAGCTATAAAAATTTCCTTCAGTACAGTAGTATTGGCCAAATTTAATAACTCCGTGAATTTTAAGGTCAAAGATATTTTCCACGATGCCCTGTGTTGATCACTTCACAAACAGTCCATAATTATAGTTAACCTAAAATTTAATTAATTAAATCTGCACCTATGTATGTTATGTAAACCAAAGTTTAATATTGTATGGCGCATTTGTCATAAGTTACCACGAGATTCATAAGTGCGGGCTGATAAACAGTTACAACCGAAGGATATCAAGTTCAAGGTTTCAAAGTATGCATGGATATGTACGCAGCGAACCAATAAGGTGTTGATACCCAACATGTAAAAGAATCAAATGCAATTAAGAATTATTGAATTATCTGTTCAAAGCTTAAAAATGAAGCTCGTCAGTGATTTTTAACAATATAACATTGTGACCGTGTTTTAATTGCATTGATTTTGTTCAGTAGGAAGTGGGTTTTGATTATTACATAGTGTAAGCAGCTCAAAAAGCATTGGAAATCCCGTATTTTGGGTTTGAGTAAAATAAGGGAACACTACAAACGTGTGTAAATTCTTTGACTGAGTTAGGAACCGAATGATTATGTTAAATTTGGCATATTTCCAGAATAGCGCACTTACTTTTATAAATAGATTTTGGGTTAAAATAAGTTTAATTAAGAGTAAATTTTACTGGAATTTGGCCATAATGTGCTCGGTTTGGTATATAGTATTGGTCATAGCAACTGGTGTATAGGACGCGGATCGGAAGTAACGTATTTCTATGTATAGAGAACCACGAAGAACGACGATAGCATCATCTTCCTGCAGAAAATGTTGATGTTGATCCTACTATGCCCTGTCTATTGTGTACTGCTGAGGACGAGGACTATAAAAGTAACGAAAAAAGCCTATGATGATGAGATGAGCCTAAGGAAAGGAAACCTAGTTTTTTTTTCTGCCAGGTAATCCGTCTCTGAGCCAGGCTAAGGCCAGCATCTTGATAGTCGTCTTGTCTTGTCTTGGCAGAGAGGAGCCGAAAGAACACCTGTACGACCAGAAGAAGAAGACTCCTTCTTGCTACCACGCTTAGAAACCTTAGCAACAGCAGATTCAAATGTTGAAGAGGGACGCTGTTTATAAGCATTTGCAGTATTTACCATATACGCCTGAATAAGAACATTATCTAGCCCTTTACCAAACCATACCTCCTTATATATTTTTTTTTATATTACTTCTTCGTCTTCTGCCCACCAGCTCAAAAGTCACTCGCTTATGACTTCGTTTTTTTTTACAGCAGGGCTGCGGTACGGTGGTTTACGGACGTTTCGTCTGTGACGGAATTACATTCATGTTCAACGATAAAAGCTTTGCTACCAGTTCGATTAGCAAAATCCACACGCCACAAAACGGTACCACTGTCATGTGCGACCCACCTCAGTTGTGTTCAGGTTAAGTTAGGTTCTATAATGTCAGGTTAGGTTATCCAAAGTCGGGCTTTACTTACGCTTTCAACCTAGCCTGACAGTTTAGAACCTGGCCTAACAATAGCAAAAGCTATAAGACTCTCAAAACGCAGTAGGTCACATACGAAAATGGTACACACTAAAATATGTATTCGCAGCTAATGTTTAGCGCGCTATTTCCTCGGATTTTTGCAGCTATATTTGCGCTGTTTATTCGCAAACTCTTTACAAATATTGTAGATGAAATGTAGCCTAGCAGGCATAAGAACATATATCGTTTGAATGTCTTATCCACGAGCTGTAGACCACGAATTATCTGTAAATTGCATGGGTTAGGTTAGATCGAAAAGTGTCTTAATGTACCTAAGTTATGTAGGCAGGTATGTGCGTTAGGTTGAACGAAACTAAGCTTGAATATGCGCGGTGTATCAATATCAATTAAACTCCGGTCATTAACAACAGAAATATACTGTTTAAAACACCAAATTTGTAAGAGTACAGATAGTTATGAAGAGTGGTGATTGATGATATTGTCGAATTCAAAAACTTTCAATATGCTGATCTTGATTAGAAATGAAAATCAAAGCATCCTTTTAAAACCATAATTTCTACAATAAGCACGGCTACAAATAGTCAAAAATTGAAACTCGTTCTAGTCCATGCTGTAAATGACACGAATGCCTACCTATAATCGTTTACCAAGACGAATACGTCAAATTGTCCAAGGCGGAACGACCGGATACGTTTGGAACTTTTGAGAACACACTACCCACTGATTTCCTCTCTGATTACTTACGTGATTACGAGCATTAGGAACCGACGAGGCTTCTTCTTTCTCCGTCATTTTTTATGCTATTTAGCATGTTGTTGTTTGATGGCATGATGATGGGATCACAAAGGGACTGACTGACTCCTTCTCATTCTTAAAATCTGGACCCCTTCTCATTCCATTCCAAAAGGCGGATTTAGAAACGGAAATCCGACACCGTTGTGGCAGGAAAAAGGACCTGTTTTATCTCATCATTTCATTTACAAGAAGTAGAGGCTTCTATACTCCGAATTACACAATTTAAAGGGCTGGACCGGAACGGAGGGAGGGATGAGGCCTTGGCTCAGAGCCTAATTATTATTGTCCAAGTACCTTCAGACAGGAAAAGGCACGAGAGGAAAACGCAAAGGGCTCTTTAATTCGTGTTTTTCATTCATTGTTGCGGGAGATTGGGAGATAGGAAAGGGCTTTAATTCGTATATCTTATATAGTTATTTTAATAGCTATGCGTACAGGTGCATGTTTTATGCAAAAACCCATGTCCACGTGAAATTCTCAATCTCATTCATTGTATTACATATAAGGTACATATCGGGTTCGTAATACGTCAAGCGTCCTACCCGAAATCGCAAGATGTATGCGCTGATTTATAATTCGCATATTAGAACAATTAGTACATGCTTCTTAGGTGAACCAAGATCGTGAATGGATTCGGCAGGATTCCAGGCATAGAATTTTTTAAATATTGACTTAGAGTAGGCCTAATTTCTTTCCGTGCCCGATGCTGATAGCAAAAATCCGTGGTGTACGTTTAAGATAACCTAAAACCTTATTAAATGAAACGAATGTCGAAGACGGGTATTCTTAAGGATATTTGATTTTTTCGTTAAAAAGTTTTTTTGGTCATTCAGCAAAGAATTTGCGTAATCAATTAACCTTGGGTATTCTATCCGAAATACAAAAAACTGGACATTCCATTTATAAAGCCGAGCAGAACGACCCAATCTGTAAAGTTTGTAATAATTATATTTAAAACTTTGATTAATTTAGCAAAGGACGTATAAATCAATATTGAATTAACGTGTAAATTTAGCATCAGTTTAAACAAACACAGTAGGCTAATCTGTTCGCTTGAAATATCCACGAAGCCAGTGACCGATACCTTCAATTTAGGTACAGATTTATCTTAACATTTTCTGTAAATATTTCATGCGTGTGTGTATCATAATTTAGGATGCATTTATCAGTTTCACGGGATTCGGATTCCAACAGGACGTGCATTTGTATCTATACGGTAGGTACACACAGAAACCAAGTCAAGCCAGCAGGTGCTAGCTAATCTGTTTATATTTATAATCATAAGCATGGCTTGCTCTGCTCTGACTTGAGTTTACCAACAATGTTATGTTATGTATGATTTTGAACTTTCTCGCTTTCTTCATCATTCAGAAGTAGGCGTTAGACATAGGGTTTGTTTTATTGCGCCAAGGAGATTCCATTGCCAAAATCAATGTAGTTTAAACCCTGTTTTACACGTCCTTATCTCTCCCATCAAAAAAAAAATTGTATCATTTCATCTCTCACTAAAAGAAACAACGAAATAAGTGCAAAAATTGTATTGTAACCCCTTTCGAAATTTACAGTAAAGCTGGTGTAGAATTGTGTACTGGCGTTCGTCATTGATAAGGAGGTGTGTAGGCAATTAAACACCACGTTTTTTTTACTTTAACTTTTTTTGGGCAACAAATAATTACTTACTTCAGAAAGATCCTCATTAAAACCAGGATTTCGAAAGCCGTATTTTGTCTTATATATATTTTCTAATGTAATTCATATAATATTTAATTATATAGTCGCCCTCAGTTGCGGGCTTGGGTGTCTTAAGGCTGGTCTTCTGTTTTGAATTTTGACAGTATCTCGTAACGGGCAAAAACATGGTTCAGAGTTCTAACTGTTCTGACTGCCGTGTGTACTAATTATGCTAGGTTCTTAGCTTACCAACGACATATAAAATCGACATGGGTCGAACCAGGGTAGTGTTTTGACCCATTAACTAACATTAAAAGATATGCCGCCAAATTTCAAAATAAAGGAATAGCCTTAAGAACCCTAAGCTTGCTTTTGGACATGGTCCACGGCCTAATCTCATTTTCTTATAATATAATGTTAGGATTTTTTTTTTGCGAAATTCTACCCAACAATCTCTTGGCTTGATTTATAATAACGTCATAAACTGTATGTAGGAGGTTAATCAGAGTAGAAAAGCTATTGACACGTAGGGTCAAGCTCTGGCTTGGCTTGAGGCTGCTGCTTATGGGCTTCTCAAAGTGTCATTACGAACAAGAAGTACGATGTACGGCACGCACGCACGTATTATTTCTTCCCGGTTGGTCAGTAATCCGTTCAGAGGCCAACCACCCTTCTCTGATTTGTAATTAAGAAGAGGGCAGACTATCAAACAATTCTTTTTTTTATTACGGTATATTTCACTTGATCTTCTGGGCCTCTAGGAAGAAAAATCTGGCTCATTACTATTATCTCCATTTGGGCTGACGTTTAGGCAGGTACTTAGACCCGAGGAGCGTCCCGTTGTTTCGCTTTGTGAAATTTGGCTTTGACCAGTTCGACTTTCATAAGATACGATTTAAACTACAGTATTTGAATTAGCATCAGTTTGCATACAATGTGCATACAGATTCCTCTAGCTCAATTCGATCTAATGATTCAATTTTTGACGGTTTTACTTTCATTAGTTCGATCTCAATGGATTTTTATTTTTGTAGTTCGATCTGATTTGATGGGACATAAGACATTAATCATCTCAACTTTCCTTGGCTTGTTCTGATCTGAATTAGATCGACTTTCGCCAGTTCAATTCGATCTGATTCAGGTTTATCTGTACTTTCTCCAGATGGATTCGATCTGATTCGGGATTACTTTCTCCAGTTTTATTCGATCTGACTCGGGTTTACTTTCTCCAGTGCGATTCGATCTGATTCTAGTTTACTTTCTTTATCCAGTTCAATCTGGTTTGGCTTTACTTTTTCCAGTTCGATTTGATCTGATTCAGGTTATCTTTCACCCGCTCGGTCTGAATGGGTTTGAATTTCATTCGGTACAATCCGAATCGATTAGATCTTTTTCGCTATAAAAAATTGTTTTTTGACTATACAATATTGGTTTAGCTTTCACCGGGTCTATCAATATCGGTATCAGTTTTACTAAACGAAATCGATCTGAATGGACATGATTTTTACTCATTCCATTTGTACCTTTGTGTTAAAGCAGTTAGACGTATTAAATACTTCGAATTGGACCAATTAATTCAACCTAGCTCCATATCATGTATTTGAGAGTTTGTGTAGGTATCGAATTGTAGAGTTGTGCGTTGTGCTCTACATGCAAGCAAATTATGTTGATTTCACAAATTTATTTGTATTTAAATGCTATTCACATATTCAGTTTTAAAACTTTATATTATCGAATTAAATGACATTACAAGTTTATCAGGGAAATATCAATGGAAAGTACTAATTTCCAAGTCAAATTCATCTTTCTCGAGTCACCCGGGAAGAACTGACGACGCTTATTCTTATTATTTAAGCCTGATAAGCCCGTAACAAGGCACCTTCCAAAGTTTAATTTTAGTTTCCATGCTCTTGTGAGCATTGGACAGTCCATTGTTACGAGTCTTTATGGTGGTAATGAATTATGATGATGATGACCCCTTGTCTCAAGAAACGCTGCCTTTTTCGTCTCCTCTGTCGGGCTCCATGGGCGGTGTCACTGACCAAAACCAGAAAAGGCTGAACCACACAGTCCAGCTATGGCAAGGGCTATACAGGACAGGACAACAAACTTGAGACGTACCGTGATGTAATGTGGTAGTTGTAGGTACAGCTACTAACGGAAGTTAATTTCCCTATTATTAACTCAAAGTTGCAAATAAAATACACAGAATTCTAAAGATATTTCATTGAGGTTTTGAAAAATGGGAAAATAAAGGGTTTTGGTAAAAAATCACATCGTTTGAGAATGTATTTGCTACTTCCGGCTCTTCGTAAAAGTCTGATACAGGGTTGGCGTTTGGTCCGCCAATTTGACTGGTTTTGTAGGAATTTGAAATTATAAGCTATTGGGTACCTATTTACATGTAGCGTTGCCAATTGTTTGATCTGTTGAATAATTGGGTCTTCTCGAAGGTTGTTCTTATTCCATATTAATTGAGTTTGTTTTGGGGAATATTTAAACTGTCCCCGAGTATCCTTCTTTGGCACCGAGAATCTTACGCCGGCACCGAAAATAATGAT
>JAQFYT010002261.1:0-13399 GCA_034694925.1 Ceratophysella denticulata | reverse complement strand
AATTTGTGCATATGATTAAACTATGGCGAAATATGCTGCACCAATACAGAGTTATATTTTGGCGTGAAAATCCAATCCGATGGCTGTATTTTGAATACCTTGAACAATATATTTATTTGTAGTTTTAGTTATAATTCGTTCAAAAATGTAAGTACCAATTCGATTTATCCGCGGCTAATAAAAAGTTACTAATTTAGTTGGTTAGTGTTCTCTTTTGTTCTAACATTGTAATTCATTGAACATTATTAACATACATAATACGCATAAATACGGTGCAATTCAGTTCAGGAACAGAGCAGTTTATTTAAACTAGTAATTTAAATAGTAAAATCCCTATAGCCCTCTGCAGACTAAATGTTTTTTTGGCATCTGCAATCTGCATCACATAGAAACCTAACATGAACGTAGTTGGACCCTAGCCGTCAGTGCGCGCGAATTGAGCTGTACAAAATAAGAAGAGAGGCTCAACCCAGGGAGCACGGAGACCCAACCTCTCCGTGAGGAGTCAACTCGCTGCTGTAAGCTAGTATATCAGTAAGTCTTCTTGCTTTTTTTATTTCTATGCTCGCACCCTCCCCCCAACATGAAATAGTTGCGGGGACAATTAAAAGACCTACAATCTCTTCAATCTACGATAAAAACTAATAAGAGAAAACCCAGGGAATAATCTCTTAAGAAAACTAATGAATGGAACGCTCGAGTGTCGGTAAGACGCATAAAGAAGAAACTGTTTCCTTACCAAACGAAAATATAAAGCCAAAGCTTGGCTAAACCTAAAGTATATACTACGCAGAGTGTGAGGGTTCCCAAGCTCAATCCAAAATCCAAGGCGGCAAGGCAAGCCAGGCCAGGGTGGGATGGGAAAAGAGGATTATATATTACATTACGTTACATTAGGCCAAAGCCAAGTCTGACTCGGAGTTTTCGAGGTTGGGTAAAAACTCCATAAGCTAACGCAACGCCGGCGCTAGAGCTCGGGAGAACCAAGCACAAAAACTTCGTGTATACAGACAGACCATACAAAAGCTGTGGCTCAGAGTAAACCAGGAACCAGTCCAAATTTCGGTGCGGTATTGTACAGATTAAAGATAGTTTCTGTTCCTTCTAAGCATAGCATATTGTCATAAGAAAATTGGAAAACACGGCATAATACGAAATCCACACACAAAAGTAAAAGTTGTGTACAAAAGGTGGTGCGAACAAAAGATCCAAAAACCAGCCTGTGACTCTGACCTCATTCGTGACCCATTAGGTAATTGGGTTCTATTGTGACGCCCGTCAATGGCCTGAGCCTGTTGAATGTCAACTGTCGAGATGGGCGGGGGAAAGGCACTCCGGTCCCTCAAGCTCTACCTCTACCTGACTCTGTCCATGTTCAGCCTGACGCGGACCGCGAGTGCAGACTGTCCCACGGACTGCTACTGTGACGAAGTCACGTCCACAACGACATGTATTGGCGACAGACGACTCAGCTTTCTCCCACAGCTCGATCTACACAGCCCTAGTCTCCGACGCCTAGAAATTCGAGACTATGTTCTACCGCTGCTTATCGTAGAAGAACGTGAGCGGGGTTTATTTTTTGAGGCTGTACAAGAACTTTCTCTGTCCTACAATCAAATTCAAGAAATTCAGTTTTTGGATTCACAGCAGGGAAATGGGACAGGACAATCTGTATTCCCATTGAAACTCCTTGACCTCAGTACGAATAATTTGACGGAATTTGTTAGTTTGCGGGAAATGGGTGGACTCACAGTGCTCGACCTGTCCCACAACAGGATTCAGGCCCTTAGTCTTGAGTGGCTCGGGAAATTGGAGAGTCTCAACTTGAGAAGTAACGCTCTTCAAGAGCTCTCTGAAGAAGTTTTCCAGGTAATCGAGATCTCTCTTTTAAGGTAGTTCTTAGCCCTAAAAATATTTTAAACCTGAATAGATATGCAATACATGATGGTCCGTAGAAAAATCTCGGAACCATAAATTAGGTGGAAATTCTAAGCTTAAGGGAGTGCTTTGACCTTTGACGCCAAACATGATTTGAGTTATATGTTAAATTGCAATATTTGTATCGACTTTGTCGCCTAAGAACCACCTTAAGGCTACAACTTTCACTGCAATATGCTTCGGTGATTTTTTCTAATTTGCATTCGTTGTACCTATGTATGAAGTACCACTTTGTGGAAGGTGCTGGAGCATAACGTGGAAGCCTCAAAAAGCACCTGTTTATTTAATTGTGTGAAAAATGAATATTCATGTAGAAACTAGGAACAAACGAAACCCTCCTGTCATCACCATGCCTCGCCGTTCCAGCTGTATGAGAAATTGACATTTCTACAGACTACAAAGTACACACTGAAAACTTGCTTTAAAGTTCTAAAGCTGCGTCTGTCCACAAGTGACAAGAAAAAAGTCATGTATAATTCAAACCGGTGGTGGTATAGTATTAATAGAAGTGGAAGAATCATAAGTCTTGTCTTGTGTTAGAAAATTATGAAATAGAAATCTGAGGACTTTAGTTTGAGTCCACTTATTAAATAAGACTTTCCCATTCTTGATATAACTTAATTTCTCGACTTTCACTCATCTCCAAGCTACTTTTGAGTTGTGGAACTTTGTGATTCTGCCGCGGGAGCGCGTCATTTTGTCCTCGACAGGTCAGCCGTAAACTTTGACCAGATAGCTAACCATTCGACTTTAGTTAAAATTTTAACCTAAAGTTTGCATATATTGATAAGTTATACAAGTTTTGTTCGGGTCAGTTTGGTCCCAACAGCAGCAGCAGACCTCAGAAGTTCGCTGAACATGGTTTCAAATTCCATGCAGGTTTCGGACATGTGCATACTGCCATTTTACGACTGGATAGAGATTTTTCTCTGCTAGTCAAAGCTCAGTTTACAATTATAAGCCTACATTAACATTGTGTCCCACTTCCCACTAGATGAAGAATCAAACTTTTTTTCCATATTGACCAATTGAAATTATCCAAAACGACCAAATATCAAACGACGTAGAACCCAATGTCCTTCCTATCAGCCACCAAGTCATCAGCGACACTTTCCTTCAGAAAACCCCAACTTTCCCTTTTCACTGAAATATTGAAGTGCGGAAGAGAGAGAGTCAAAGTAATCTATCGACCCTTTCACTACTTTCACTCAGAGACCTAACGACGACGTCGAAACCAACATAGAGACACTGATGACAGTAGTCAGTCTATTGCTAAAATTAACATTCAAACTTTCCTTTTAAACTTCATCATTGCTTTTTGCCACTCCCATTCACACGTCGGGTTCTGGTTTCCCATGATAAATGAGGCTACGGGTCCTGAATCGTGAAACTCAAATTGAAAACACTTTCTCCACTGGATGGATTACCAAAAGAGAAATCACAAAGTCGGAAATCATTTGAAATTCATAACTTTGTTCTGGGAACTGCGGTGAGAAAATAAAAGTTTTTTTTTTGCGGGTGTGAATCGTACAGAATGGATCAGCCGACATTTCAATGGAAGACAGATCGGTGTAGCAAATATTGGGCGTGCACCCTGTGATAGTTTAGCATGACAATTTACAATTTTATTTTACGGTGCGAAAATTCGATTTACGGATTTAGATTGCGACAATCCGGCGCGATAATTTATTATTTGACGTTGCAAAGCAAAAGTTTGCGTTTAATTTTCCGAGCCTGCTGTCCTAAAACCTGTCAATTGCACAGAACTGCATAGAGAATACCAAATGAAGCCTACGTATTTTGAAATGAGAAATAAAATTCAGAGTTAAGCTAGCAAAGAGCGCAACAAGAATGTTAAGACCTTTTTCTCCTAAAGCCGCTTATGCTAAGCCGTCAACTTTCTCTCCGAAGCTCTCAAAGTAGAATATTAAAACTCATCCATCAGAGTAAAAAAAGAAAGTACTTTCTCTGCCGGATGCCCTTGCATTCGGAGAGATAGAGCATTTCTCGTTTATTTCTTGAGCTGAACTTGAACTCGGGTACTCGAAAGACAAGTGAGTCGTACCGAGTTTAGTTTAGTTTTCTACTTCCCTAACTTTCATTTCCGGGGAACAATACTAGGAAACGAGGGAGGCACTCCAAAAGAAAAGTTGAATGCAATCTGGCAGAAGTACAAGAAGTGGACGGACATTGGTCAATCTTATATGTCCAGAACTGTATAGAACTATAGAGTTAAAGTAAACAGTCATTCTTCCGGCTCCCATTTGTACTTGGGATGGATTTATATGATCATGAATCCCCAAAGCACTGGCCCATCCGCCCAAAGTCACGACCTCATATTTATCCATGCTCATAGGAGCATAACTCTGTGGACACAATGGCTCAACGAAAAAAAAGAGAAAGCCGAGTACCACTTTCTCTTTCTTATGAATTTCCGTATGAATTCTATGACGAACCGTAGCCGAACAAATTACGTCCATACGTCTTTCCATTGGGTAAAAAACGATGCACAAATATTGACACACAGTCCGGTGTACGGAGAACCGAGCGGATTCATTCCCTTTTCCGCATAATACGCACTGCGTTCTAAAAACCTCGGTATTCTGGGTTCTGAAATCTAAAACCCGGGTATTCTGTGTATCCATAGCCTCTCCGCTCTCTGCACTACATCAATCTGGACAGTAATCGTCTGACGAGACTGAGTCCGAACTTATTCGCGAACCTCCCAGCCCTCGCCCACCTCATCATTTCCGCCAACCCCCTCCGCCTCGACCCAGGCTTTCTCTTCAATTCCCGTACACAATTCATTGACGTGTCCCATGTGGGCCTCACCAACGTCCCACCAAGTTTAACCACCACTGTGAGAGACCTCCGACTCAATAATAACAATCTGAAAGTAATTTTGGAAACGGACTTTGAGAGCTATCCTAACGTCGGACTTCTGGTCCTGGACGAAAATCAAATTGAGAGGATTGAGGACGATGCACTGGGACGCCTCGAATTCCTCACGGGACTCTGGATCAATGGAAACAAGTAAGTGGCTTTTAATTCGATTTTCTGTGGTACTTTGTGCCCTCTGAAGCCTATGTCGTTGTTAATAGGAATTTGAGTAGGTAATTATTTTTGTCCATTTTTTGGAAAACGCATCTCATTTAAGTCGTGTTAGATTGATGCAATACACATTTTAGATTCGTACAAAGGCCAAGGCAATGACACGCCATGTATTAAGAAATGAACTAACATTAATTGAATTCCTAAGTAAAATCGGAGGTAGATATGTTTCTTGACAATGCAGACAATGCTAAATAGAAAAATTGCAGCAACTGTGCCAGCAAAATTCGAATCCACAAACCAATTTGTAGCCTAAGTAATTCACTGCCCATGGTCATTGTACACTATCTACTAAGTCCAGTCATTCCTATACAAAATTCCGTAACTTTCCCCCAACAAACTGCCTGGCCCAGAACAACGATAAAAAGGCTTTCCCCCAAAACGCGTAGTGTCTGTTTTCTCGGTCCGACATTATATTTAGACTTGATGATTGTTGGGGATGTAAAAGTGCCATAAAAGAAGATTTATATTCAATCCAAAGAGACTTTAATGTGACAAGGCGTCAACAAGGCAGAAGACACTCCTTAGTACATACATCGAAATTGTACACGGAACTGTAGTGCAGTCCGGCGTTCTTGACAACAGATTACAAAAAAGTTGAAACCAGTCAGACAGAGTCCAGGGAAACATGAAGAAGGCCGTTAAAATGAGATATATATCCTAGGAACGCTAGAACGAACCATTCCAGCATTCCAGGATCTCTGTAGAAAGAAAACATTAGCCAAGGCGTACTAGGAAAAAGTGAGACCTCCTCCGCCTTGAAAATGTCATGGTAGGCTATACAATTTGACAGAGCAATCAAAACGGGAACAATGGGGCGGTGGAATTACTTTTTTTATCCTCCACGTTCAAATCGTTGAAATTCATTCGGAATTCTACCCGCAGAGCATATAGACTCAAACATCTTCCAATTCCCAATGAATTTGTCAATCATTAAACTTTACAAGGGATTGGATTGTGGCTGCGTAAAAACAGAGGAATAGTACTACGTATACTGAACTGAGATCTGAAATTGGATTTCTTACGCTTTAGCCATGGCTGATGGTAACACGACAATTCGGTTTGTGGTTATAATTTGGCAAAATCGGAAATAATGGCCAAAAAACGGAAGAGTTAAATATAAAAAATCTCGAATTTTTGTAGAATTCAGACGAGAATTTTCCACCAAAAATCGTGGCAGTACGAATTGCCACCAACTCAGAGCATCCGAGCGAGTGCCGAAGACTCAATTAAAATGTATGCATCACTGCGGTGCGGGTGGAGAGGACATGGGTTTTTTGGGACCCGGTGGTTGCAGACAGTTTCATTCAGATATTCTCTGGAAAAGACTCCCTAATGCACCGTAGATAACCACTCTATCGTAATGTCCAATTATAGCATCCATTCTACCCTGTCGCTTTTTTTTTTCTTCTGGGGGTCTCACACAAAACTTTCACCAACTCCACGACTCCATGAACCCTCATCCTATTTCTTTTCATATCAGAGTAACCGTTATCTCATTTCCAGGGTTGACAGGAAAATGTTGATAAACTCGAATTAAAAAAAATGCACAACATAAATCCTACGCACAGGTCTTGTCGCGCATCAAGATCTATGAAAATTAAAATTTGAAAGTGCCAATTTTGTAATTTAAAATAAACTATGAATGTCGTCAAGCTTAAGCTGAAATACTCATATTTCCTGATCCTGTGAAATGTAAGAATAAGAAAGCTAAAGATAGTCATCGTGAACTTAGTTTAATCAAAATGCCCAAATAATGACACATGCGCTACATTTCGTGGCTAATTTAATTAATGCAATCAATCATGGAAAACAATGAAATACCTACTGCAGTACAGGATATTACACCCATGAAATTCAAATCACACATAATTTGTAGATCACTTTGAAACTCTCCACCGAAATTCAAAAAGCACGCCGCTTTAAAGATCGCTCTTAAATCCGACAGAACCTAGGAGTTCAATTTTGCTAGGCCTTGCCGAAGAAAGGAAACCTATGCATATGCAGGACAAAAGTCGCGGGCACGAGCCTATTTTGCGACTAAAACAAGTGCACAGCAACCCTGGTTTCCCTTTCGGTTACCTCTAACCCTCAAACCCTCAATCTAATATAAGGTGAATAGTGTTTTCACATCCACATTATGAACGCACCGCTTCGTTCGTCGTCGCTGTCTCAAGCTGGAAAATCTCCCAATTTGAAAATCTTTAGCATTTTAGTATTTTTAACCGATTTTCCGTGCTGGTGCACTTCCAGTAATAAATTAACACTCGTTTCCGATACTGGATTCCTGCTCAGTGAACCAGATTGCAAAATTAACGAAATGAATACACGAATTTTGGTCGTCGACATAGACAGAATGCCCTACTGTGTAGTTTGTGTGGGTGAAAAGAAGAATAGGAAGAAAGTAAAACTTCCGTCTTTCCCTTCCGCCCAGTTCTCCCCAAACGTTAAACATAAACTAAACTACATTTACAACTTTCTTCCGACTCCCATTCTTAAAACTCGAGAAAAAAAAACTCTTAACTTTTTGAACTGAGGATGTACGGGATTGTACAGCATTCCCCCTCCCACCATTGTGTCCGCCATAAGGAACACAAAAGAAAAACCAGGAGTACACAAATACTCAATGTAAAAAGTTTGGACGTCTTTTAAGCATTAAATAAGGTCTCTTTACCCAGCCGGAGTTTCTCAGAAAAATGAAGGAAATTTTTTTTATTCAGCATTCAGAATTAAGCATCTGCGGGAAAGAGCTTAAACTTAAAGTCACAGTCAAGTTTTCTCAACCGAGGAATTTAATATAATATAATGCGACATCCAGGAATCCTGGATGAATCATAGCGGACGCTTGTCGTCATTGTTTTCGAGTTAATCGGGCGACGGTCAATTAGTCTAAATGGTCAAAAACAGGGTAAACTCTGGCGTTTTAGAGCAAGCAATAGACAGACACAACACGAATTCTTTACTGAAATTGGCATAAACAGGAGTTTTTTCATGAAAGTCGGCAAAAACATGGTCAAAGACACAAGTTTTGTTCAGAATTTGAGCCACAAATCATTCAAATTAACCTTATTTTCTTATAATTCTATTTTCAGATTAACCCGAATTCCACAAAACCTGCCCGCATCCCTCAAGAGCATTCAGCTCGAAGAAAACCTGATCACATCCTTGAATCAGAGTGATTTTTCGTCACTCCGAAACCTGGAAACACTGAACTTACACGGGAATTTACTGAGTTCCCTGGAACCCCTCGCCCTCGCGCCCCTCATCCGCCTCCGTACCCTCGTCCTCCGCTCCAATTCCCTCGAAGTTCTCTACAAGGACTCTTTCTACAACCTCACCGCCCTCGAAATCCTCGACCTATCCCAAAATCCCTTAAAGGTCATCGTGAACGGAGCCTTTAGTCCCTTAGCCCACCTCAACGTCCTCCACCTGGCCAGATTGACCGAAAAAGATATTTCCCTGAACGTGGGCGTATTTGCGGACCTTAGCCGAGTTCAGATTCTTGACCTCTGTGATTCCAAGTACTTGACACAGAAACTAGTGAGTGAGCAAGGGTTAGGGGGCTTCAAGGCTCTGAGGGAACTTAATCTGGAACGCTGTGAGTTACCCGACTCGAAATTGTTATGTGACCAATTGAGTGAGCTGACCCAGCTCCGTGTCGTGAAAGGGGCTGGGAATGCATTTAGCAATGGGTCGAGTTCCTGGTCCGCGTCTACCTTCACATTATCTAGGCTCTGTCCAGAAACACCCGAAAAGCCCGAAAAAGTGTCCTTAACTTTAACTACGCCCATTCCCACGTCCCCAACAACCCAGCACTTGGCTCCAAATGAGCCTTCGACAACCAGTGGACATCCAACAGCCGCTCCGAACAAAACTACGAGTAATACGCGGAATACCAGTAAAATGGTAAGTGAGAATTTCATGGCATTTCTTCCGAAGAGAAAGTAGGTAAAACGGTGGAAAGAATGCCAAATTTATTTTTAAAAATAACGAAAAAATCGTGCATTAGTTGAAAACCTTGTCAGAATTGCCAAAAAATATATTTCTGGATTGAAATGTTGTTTTTAAATTTTTTGCCCCTTTTAGGAACGTTTTAGAGCGCTGTTTCTCCTGTGCTTTGTCAGGACTGCTTTTGAAACCGTTACCATACACCCGAAACCAGAACCCTATTCAATTTCCTGGCTATTAATGACATGGTAAACTTAAGCTGGCAGCTGGCCCACAGTAGTCTATGGCCCATTCAAACCTAATCCCTTGAATATCTAGGGAAGAAAATTAGAAATAATAATAATACTTTGGGAGCAACTGGGCTTCGGATCTAGTGCCCCAATTAATTCCTTCGAGTCTCGGCTTGCACTGCCTTTCCCTATTCTGAACCAGACTCTGGACAGCAGTGAAAGCATTTACGGAATTCTCATTATACTTAGGGAGTAAAACTTCAAGCCAGTTCAGTCATCCGAGTGGAAAGCGGGAGAAATTAATAGAATCGTAGAACTGGTGCTTGTCCTAAGCCCTGTCACAGCATCGTCTTGGACTCGTCGGGGTAGGGTGTAGTATATGTATAGAGCCTAACGTCGGAATGTGACACCCTGAGTTTATTTTTATTGGTAGTAAAAGGTACATTGGACTCAACTATTACTCTGAAATGGAAACATTGTTAAAAGATATTAGAATTTAGGAGAAAACTCTTCTATTGTCATTGGATGGGACTGTAATTTAGGCTCTGAGCTCGTGAGCTTCCAATTCTACACATTCCATAGTCTACACATCCTTTACAAGCTATTTTATAGAGTTACAAAGTGAAAGTTGGAGGCTGCTTAGCGGCCGATTCCTGGTCAATTAACTCTCGTCTATTTTTAACATAAAATGTATAATTAACCATTCGAACAAGTAACGGTGCATCACATTACAAGAAAATCAGCAGCGTGTGCACGAAGCATAATATAGAAATGTGGTAACTTCAATGTGTATTTTCCTCCAACGCTCCGAATAATACACAAACGACCGAGGAAATTGACACGGTCACTTTCACCAAGAACCATGCCTGCCCTGATCCCTTGAAATCCCTATACATTGTAATTTAACGGGATTAGGAGGTCCAGACCCTCTATGGGCTCGGAATAGAAATGGACCACAATGTTTGTGTTGAATCTAATTAGGATTTTACTTAAAAGCCTGTTTTTTCTTCAAGTTCTCATGTATTATACATACGAGACCGAGATAGGCAAAGAACTTCAGGACTACAGGGGAGAACCAAGTCAGGATTTATACGTAAAAGTCCGGGGTGTGACACAAATGGGGAGTGATATTCATCTTAATTCCCTTTCCCTCCTTAAATAAAAATTTATAAGAAAAATTCCCAAGCGTGATAAGATGAATGGCTCTACACATATTAGACCCATTTAAGAGGCACTTGGAAAAACTCTACCACTCTAAGGCAGTAGGACTACTGAAGAATAATCAATAGGTAGTAGTTTAACATTGCAGCTTACAGGTTGGTTCAAAACCTTTTGCACCCTTTGCGCTCATATTATTGGCTTCCTCTCGAGCGCTGTATAACAAAATCTAATATTATTGCACCGCGAGAACTCGAACAGTCCAAGCTTTAATTTACGTTATCGCGCGTGATTCCACGATATCGGGTTTCTGCAAAGCTAATACCAAATCGTTATGAACCACCTTGTGCAATAGAACGGCCCTGGAATTCTGTTTCAACTTCAAAGTTCTTATCAATTGCTCAAGCTAAATCATTAGCGAATTCAAGGCGTGTGCCTAGACCGGTCATGGCCCAGACTGGCTAAGTACACGAAGGACCTTTACAAGTCCGCTAGCCGTCTAACCCCGTTATGCAAAGCTTTTACAAAGTTCCAATTAGCGTCATTCCCACTTTCCAAAGACCCAAGAAGAAATTCTGCAACGGCATAACTTTGTGTGAGGCAGAAATGCCTTGAATTTTGAATATTATATCTTATAAACTCCACAGACTTTTACTAACTTTCTCCTGAGCTTGGCCAGATCCTTCAACAAAGTTTCAGCTGGGTACTTAAGGTGGTTTTTCTGTTTTCATTTTTGAATTCTGGCGCTTGGAATGGTTTCAATTTTAGTTCCGTTAATTCGCTTTAATTCTTTGTATCAAGTGCCCATGATTTAACATTTAACATTGTCGGATTTGGCAAAGAAATTTGGAACCATTAAAGTATGGCCAATATACATAAGTTTACAACATACCTAACCAGAATTGGCTGAGGGAATTCACAACTGTAAAACAACCTTAAGAGTTAACGAATAGCATCGCTCTTCTAGCATGGCATGTAGGAACCCCTAATAAACATATCTAGAATCCAGACCAGACCAAAGACAAGAATTTCACCCAAGATTCCTTGGGTTCCTTATGGTTATGGTAAACATGTTAATACATAACGAATGAACTATGTAGACGCCTTAGCAAACCCGCACGCAGACTAACAAGGTTCGAGCTCCAATTACACATTACATTACACACATTTCTTGCCTTGGTGAAAGCGGGCCAAGATCCGCTACCAGGACCCAGATATCTTGGTAATATTTGCATATAAATCATAGCCAGATCATCAAAAAGGGAGTAGAAAAGCACGAGCATATTTTAGAACCATTCCTGGGTTGTAATTCACTTATTTCCTTTTACACTTTCCACAGCTGGAGCCCGCATCCACCTCCTCCTACTTTGAGAACAGGGTGAGTCAGACAAATGAAGATGCTCTGTTGAGAGCAGCAGATCGAGATGAACAAGAGCAGGAAGAGCGGCGGCGGACACCGGGATCGATTGATGGATTTCCGCCGCCCGACCTGTCGGCCCAACAGTCCTCGTCCCAATCCCAACCACGAACCCAACATCATCATGACTTCGCCAAAGGGAGTTTCAATGTGAGTTACTTTTCACTCCACTCTGCTTTTCTTCTTACCCATAGGTTCTAGGTCATTTGACACCATCAATCAATCTAAAACATATCGTCACTTAGCAGTATACTCTATTAAACTATACCTCAATTTAATGGTTTTTCCTTTGAATCTTGAGCCGTATGGTTAACTGTACGGTTAAATTTGAAAATCCAATACGTTCCCGCAAATACTTGGTTCAACCATCGTACATAATCATTGTCAGGAAAGGTGTGCTTTGAAAATGAGCCAATAGCTAACCCGAAGCGTTCGAATGAGGCCTGCGATTTCAGATTCAACCAATAGCTTATCAACTAAGTGCGCGGGAAGAATGGGTTTTTTTAAATTCAACCAATAATAGTTCGCGGGATTCTTTTCACGTGTGGCAGTATCTTTCAAATTTAACCAATACCTTCACCCACCATAATCACGTGTGTACAAGATACAGATTTCTGGAGCAGTTGGCACGATATAACTGCAATCTGCATGTATAAGCATTTCAAGCCACATCCACATGATTTAGAAAAATAAAACGGACTATATCACTGATACTGAATTCACAGTGGACGATTCTCAGTGGACCCCCCAAACCCCGGTCTTGTCTTAGTCTGGTCCTGGGCTGCCTAGCCCCCGAACCTGCAATAGTGCTATCCAATCTATCCCCACCGCATCTCCACGATCTTCACTTAATTCTTTGGGACCCAACTTCTTATTTGCCACACGCCGCTACTGTATAGGTATGAGTACATAGCTAGATCTGGAGTAGAAAAAATGAACTCGTTCATCTAACACGAACACGAATCCAGTTTGTTAGAACTTTCTCTGTCTACCTCTGTGTATGGGCCCAGAAGAGACCAGTCGAGGCGTTATAACCTTATCTCCGGGCTTCAGCTGCCACAGGGAGTGTCGAGTTTTCTTCCCCTCACCCCACATCTCATGAATGTCAGTTCCTAATTCGATATGAATTCTGGGTTTTGGAAATAGAGAGAGAGAGACGCCTCCTAAATCCTTTCGCTTCGTTAAACTATATATTAGCTCTGAAACTTCAAACTTCAGAGAATAACGGGAGACTCTGACTCAATTCACTGGTTAGAAACCTGAAATTTTGCTTTATGCCTGTACGAATCTCTGTTTCAACAGCCGAGATCTAATCAAACAGGAAAATGAGTCTATTACAAACTAATAAAGTAAACATAATCTCTTCCTCAACCTTGTTTGGAGCACAGAATTCTTTGAAAATTGATGAATCGAACATCCAACCCTATTATACACATACAAGCAAAACTTTAAATTAAATAAAATAATGCTAAAAAGCATAAAAACCCACTGAGCTGGAAGAAGTAATTCACATAATGCCGTCTTAAAAGTACAAAATAAATATTTTAACCTTTTCCATCCGGTATAATTTATATAATCGTTATTTTTACGGTTACAC
>JAQFYT010002260.1:0-13400 GCA_034694925.1 Ceratophysella denticulata | reverse complement strand
TCCTACTTTTGATAGTCTCGGTATAATCATCCATTTCCGGTGGCACCAGGTCCAGTATGCAGTTTTCAAGGTATTGTTAAAGGGAATGATTTTTTAAAAAAGTGCTTCAATTCGTAATAATACCAAAACCTGATTTAATTTGAAACCTCCAACCCTGTCAGAGGCCATAGCCCAGGTAGACAGATTGTACAGGGCATACTACGGCGACGTATGTCGCCTTTCTCTGCCTATTTTATTTTCTCTCTCCTCTCGGTTGACTTGTGAAAGGTCGAATTTTTCATACGAGGAGCTAGAGCCTATATACTCTCCTACATAGTTACCTCTCTAAGCATTCCATTGTTACGACCGTATAGAGCATAACTCTTGGTTCCGAAGGTGTTTTCCTATTGCTATATATTTCTATGCTGTGAAGAATAACCCTCATGGATTTTCTTCGCGTGTTCACAACTCCTCCGGACTCATTTCGTCAAAAAGAGCCGGTGAGTCTTCATGAAATGAATATAAAAGACGTACAAAGAGGCCCAGTTGTGAGACTTTCACTACTTTCTTCTCCTGGTCGTTGCATTGACATGAAAGGAATAAGTTCTTACTGACTGGGCATGCATGTGGGATGTGGGAAATTAGTTGAGACGCTCTATATACTCCCCTATCCCATTGCCATGGTTTGGTGTTTGCTGTTCAGTTCCCGCAGGGAATTTTCGGGGTTTCTAGGAACGGAAATGAGAAGGAGATAACGGAAGTGATTTGAGAGCCCAAGGTGAAAACAATATGCACAGAGTGCGGAACTCTTCAACTCAACTTGCTTATTTCCTGCCGGGCAGTTTTTTTTTTTGTGTGCTCAAATCATAGCATTTTTCAGAGGCTACCCAAAGCTTTTCATCTCCACAAGCGACCTTTCATGAATCCAGTTACGTTTTCCATCAAAGTTGCCTTTGAGCCTATTTTTAACTGTGTTACCCGTCAATTCGAGGCTATTATAGGAGTTGTGCCCTATGAGTATGAGCTGTAATCCATGCAAATTGTGTTTCGGTATCCCGTTTTTGTTACTCTGTAATTTAAGTTTTTAGTTTCAATTTCAGCCCTGGCACAAAATACCAGTATGGCACTCATTATGTTTAATTTGACTGAAATTGCGATTTTTCACTGCGTAGGACAAAATTCTATAAATCAAAATTGAATTTCAAAAACTAACCAAACATATTTTAGAATTCTTGTGTATCTTTGGACAATATCAGTTTCTGCTTTGAAAGAAACGTCTTTGATCCATTATTTCCGTCTTAAGTAAATAAGGGAGTGATGAAATGTGTAGCCAAGCCGAGATTTGTTGACTGTTGAAATATGATCTGATTCCGAATTGGTTTGGAAGTAGGCAGGAAGGATGGATGAAGGAAGATGATGTAGTTTGAAATCCGTGTCGTAGAGTCTTTTTGGCTCATCATGGCACATGAGATCTTTTTCTGTGTGTGACCCAGAAAAGGGATTGGATTTCATATTATTGTTCTCCTTCTTCCTTTTTCTTGGACTTGTGCCGGAATCTGATTTCAATTCTTCTGCTCTGTTGTTGCTCTTCCTTTCCACTCTCTTGATTTGTCTTGGGTTCTTTTCCTCAAGTTTAGAAAGGCTTTACCCCCGTCTCCGAGTCCCATGCTGCTCCTTGGAAAATGATGATGCATGTGTTTATGCCGCTTTCCTGAGCCTCGGGAGAAATGAAACCACGGCGGTTCCGTTGGGCCTGGCCTCAGGGTTGTGGAAAATAGGTTTATGTTCACATTTTGTGGCTTAGCATTTTTTAAATCATCGTTCTTTCAAACCGAATATGCTTTTTAAAAATTTTACTTTTTAAATTCAGGAAGAATTATTCAAGCTATTCTCAAAGTTTATGACGAAAAATCAATGAAACTCGTGCAAATCAATGCACGTGTTGTGCTCATATCAATCAATCAATCAATCAATCAATCAATATTTTATTTAATATACCCGGGGGTGAATCAAGGAAGATGTGCTCATAAGAAAGAAGTACGCATTTGTCCGAGGTTTAGTTCTTCAATTACAATAGTAAAAATGGCTTGGAGCATATTGAGTTGTTTTTAGCAACCCTGCTGCTGCAAGCATAAGCCGAGCCTCTCTGTTGGCATTGTTGTTGGTTCCAATTTTAAAGGGAGATTCCTAGAGCTAGGATTAGCTAAAGCCTACATTATTTTACCATTACTGAATTTCACCGTCATTTCTTGGAGTTAGAACTTCTTTTATACCAAACACAAACCGTAACTGCTTTGGACAGCTCACAGCGTCATGATGCCATCGTCGTAATATTTTTACTAGAGCCATATTTATTTTTAAAAAAAATTAATTAGGACTTAATTAGTGTGGATACTAGGATTAGAACTACTGCGAGGCGTGACACAGTTGTTGGTAGAGGAATTTGATTGGGTAAGAGATCCCTCGGCGTCTCTCTATGTACAGTGGCTATAACTAAGAGATACAGAAATGGTGTAATTCTATTCCTTTTGGAATTCTGCTAAAGGCTTAAGAAAAGTGAAAGCACGTAGTTCGTCGTATGGGGTCTGAAGTTCACCAGTTACAAATTGCTACCTATGTCAATGAAAGTATTCATTCAAACACAGGGGGTTTTTTGATTTTTCAATTTGTGAATAGCTTTAAGCTGTACCAATTTACTAATTGGTATTCAAACTTGGAACCCAATATTCTAATCCTTTTTAATTGCTTATTATTTGAACATTGTGGAATAGCAGTCCTTTTTGCGTAAAAACTAGTAAAACTGTACAAAGTTACTTTAACTCATTTTTTCAGTCAGGTTACCTACTAGATCGGCATTGCCGGGATTCACGGACCATCCGACACTTCGACTCGCTAGTTCTCTTATGCGCTGTAATTTTGTATTACCTACGTAAACGGTACGGTGCCTACCGTATTTCCAGCGGACTTAAATTGAAACATTGTGTGCTTTCTCCACTTTCACCACCCTTGTGATGAATCAGTTATTGTTTTTAATTTAATGGAAAATACGTTATTCTAAACAGGACACAGTAAAATTTGCCTACGGGTCTTTTGTAACAGTCATTCCAGCAAAATATGGATTGAGCAGGATATTTTTCTGTATTGTAAAATATAAATGGGATCCATAATTGGGTAGTAATCTCACTGGACACTCACTCCCCTGTCGTTGTGCTGGAGAAAAATGCCTATGGCCGTCTTTTCTTGGCCTAGTCGTCTCGAGTCTGGCTGCGTAATGTGATTCATGAGTTGCGGAGAGAGCAATGTATGTAGTATGGTTAGAGCCTATGAAATATATGGGAGAGGAACGGAATTTGTGGCTATTGACGCAATCACTTGGAAATGGAGAGAGCGGGCCAGTGAAACAGTTTGTATATCCCTAGTATGTGGAAAGCGGGGAGGCGGAAATCGACCCATTCGGGACTTTATAGGCTCTTGGCCGGGTTCCGGTCTCAGGCTATGCTGCCCTATGCCTATTTCTATTCCGCCTTTTATTATGCATACCTACACACATTCACACACAGTTCTACGTCATTTGGGCTTCAGTACTACTCCTATTTTAGATTTCAATACAGAAAATTACTGCGATTTTGGTTTGAGTTATTTTTTCACCCGTGAAAGGTAACATGGTCACATTTTAAGTAAGGTTAGGTAAAACAGCCAAAATCTAAATATCCGCTGGACAAATTGCCCAGATTCATCCACAACCACATACACACACGCTCTTCACTGACTTGAGGCCACAGAGTGAAAACTGAACTTTTCCTGAGTTGTATGTATCTACCACTGTTGTAGGTAGATACTCTAGGCCGAGACTTGCTTGGAGTTTGAGCTATAATTTCTTCGAGGTTACTGCTATACTACTACTGGGGCGATGAGGGGAGACTATGTATGAACAGTATGAATAAAATAATAACGGGCCCAAGAAAGAAAAAAAAGTGCGGGACACTGACTGGAAACTTGACTTTCTACTGGCTTTCTCCGCTGGCCGCCCATGTGTGGGTCCGGAAGGGAAAGTAGCCAACAAGCTGTTCATTCTCGGTCCACATCTCGCTATGCAGGGTTGGATTTTGAATTGTTTGTAAAATATATATAAATATATATATATTTTATTTGTAAAATATAACTTGTGTAGTAATGTGTTGGTGTGTGATCTACTGACAGCCTTAGATCTCACGGCATTTGCAATCTGCATCGTCTTAGGTACATGCAAATTATCCGGCTGTACTGTCTTTGCTTTGGCCAAATAGTTAATCTGTTTTAAACTATTTCGGAAGCATAATCTTAAAGCGACTTGCCAAGGATTGAGCGAAACAGAAAAATTAAACATTCTTCGCACTTTCGAAAATAGGTTTACTGTTACAATTTGTCTGTTTGTCGTGTCTGTGCACACATGCTGCTCACAACATAAATATTGTGACAGCAGAATTCTTATTTTTAGATTAAAATTGAAGGTTTGGTGAAAATGTAACTTTCAATTATTTACAACCCTGAAAATTGTATGTATTTATACTACTGCCTCTGTCTGGTCTCTTCTGGAACTGAAATTATTATGTAGATGAATAGCATGGGATGAGCCGTGTAATTTATTCCATTCCGTGCCCACTCCTGCATTCGACTCGTATAGATAGGGGCATATTAGAACCCGGGGGTAAGCGTATTCATCTGGTATTGTATTGTCGGGAGAGTGAGGTAATGCTGTATTTAATTATGGGGTGTCGGTTGGAACCTCCCGTTTTCCATTTAAAATGCCCTCCACTTCCTAATTAATCATTTTCCGCCCCGAGTGTCTTGGGAATCAATAGCCCTCTGGTAATTTAGTTCTTCTGAGCAGTTCAAACAACCGCTTTCTTCTTGGGAAGCCCATTGGGGGATTTTTAGAAACTAATCCAATCTTGTTTAAAGAGTTTATACTTGTGAGGAACTTTTCTTATAGATACAACCAACAATTTAATTAGCTCAATCCCTACCGTGTGTCTACTTATGTAGGTTGTTGGATTAGTTCCCGCTGCTAGCTCTATTTTAATTGTTTTTTCTTATTACTTGGGCTAGAAGCTAGAATTAAGACGAATAATAAACTTGAAAGTTTGGTAAACCAAATAAGCCAAACCAGAAAGTTGGTTTGAACAAAACTCAAGTCACTCATTTACAGCTTCTTGGAAAATCAGTACTTTTGCAGACCGAGTCACTTTTCTCGAAACCTTTCGCGAGGATACTACCAAACCACTTTCTACTGTTTCACCAGATTATGAGAGACAATTACTTGTTTTATTGGTAGTTTTAATACCGAATTTGATTTTGAGTGCCGGTCCCTGTCATGTCACCGGACGAAAACTCCGATTTGTGTGTGACACAACAATAATTAGGTACAATGTATTGTGTTTCTACGGAATATGAACCATGTGTACTCTGTCAATATCTGTCTAAATGTAATTGCAAATGCTAAGTGCCTTCTTTTTCCACTTGATCTCTATAGGGGCGAGCCAACTCTGCTCGGGGGCTTCGAAGAGACGGATTTTTAGGGGACACAAACAAAAAAAAATTACACGAGAGAGAAACGGAGAACCACCCACTTTGATACCTACCCAAATGGCTGATAGGATAGGGCAGAGGACAATGGACATAACTTTAAATGACCCCCTCCCCCCCATAAACTTAAACAGAGAGATTTTCATTCCTATATTAAATCGTTGCTCTTGCTTCTAAGAAAACAATAATACATAAAAGTACTTACGGCTTGAGACTACAAAAAAAATATACAAGGAGACAAAAAAAAAGTTTTTTAATTAAAGTCAATTAAACACAAGTTACACTCAATTAAGTTTTTGGTTCAGTCTTATAATTCCTTCCTATTACCAAAAAAAAAAATGCTTGTAAAAAAAGAAACCTTCTCACTCCTCCAAAATACTGGAAGTACGTACAAAAATGCCTTTTTCCTCCATCCTTCTTTAAGTTAAATGTACCTTATTACATGAGAAAAATATTGAATTACTTATTATGCGTTTCGCAAACCAAGATAAAGAAAAATTTTGCAACCAATTCCATTCCGTTTTCTGACTTCAAAAAAGACTATACACATACATTATACTTCCTTCCGCTCGAGAAGAGTACGCCAGAAATACAACCCGAGTCATCGTCAAGTCACATCTTCGAGACATCTTAATAAGTTTTCCTTTGGGTTCATTTACTCCACACGGAACATCATAATTGGATCCAATTGTTTAATTCAGAAGAACAAATGCAGGATTGACAGAACTTCGTTTTATTTTTCACGCCTCACTGTTTTTACCCCAAAAAACAGTAGCAGGGACCAAACCACTGTTTTACTCTCATGGGTACTTACAACATATAACTTTCATATCGATATCTGTACGTTTGTTCGTTAGGCTGCTTTAAGTACGCTGCCATCGATTAGTACTCGATTGTCTCCCCGTAGCATCCGCATTTAGTGACAGTAGAAATTCTGCTGTATTTATGACAATTTTGTCATCTATCCGAAAGCCTTCGGTGTTGTGATGCATGAGTTAAAATAGGACTTGGTCAATGTTTCGTGTGGTCTAATCTGTATTTCCCGTTTGTGTCCCTAATCAAATTGTCCGTTTGACTTATGTGATATATGTTCGACATAATTTCAGCATGTGTTTGGTGTTCCCCGGTTTTCACACTGCGTACGAAGTTTTTATTAAATACTATCACGAGCTTTAACGTTTTCGACCTTAGATTCCAGAGTGACACAGAGCTACAGTTTACTTAATGTTTTTTGATAGATAGTTTGTTCACTAGAGTAGTATTGACATGTATCCCAAGAGTGAGCTCCCGCTACCTTAATTCAACATTCCACCTTATCAGTTATTCAATTGATCGTGGAAAGTCGAAATGGCTAAATTTAGACAACGGTGAATGAGCAAATGAGATTAGTCTAGCTTGGTCTAGCCCCTCGGTCATTAAAGTATTGATTTATTGACTAAAGTTAGTTCAGTGAATGATATAGTTTAGAATAAAATGACCTTAGATGGTATTGTATTAGCATGTCTCATGCCTTGTTCGTTTGGGTCTCTATTACCTCAATATATGTAGTTGTACGTGTTACGTTTACTTGTACCATTTTTGTAGAGTCAATATCTTCGTACTAATTATCTTGATGTCATTGTACCTTTATATTTTTTGCTTGTGTCCTTGTAGAGGTCCGCAGTGTGCTCCAGGTAGTCCGATCACTGCTGAGCTCGCTCCAGTGAGTCGGGAGAGATTTCTGGAACCTGAACCCGCTAGCTTATCGGAGAGAATTAATTCGTTACCACCCATTGAAATCCCACATACTAAAACGTAAAGCCTTTCTCCTAGACAAAAAACGTACCCTTCCTGTGAGTGCCGCTCTAATGACCTGTCGTTTGTTATCTAGCGTAATCCGTCATACACAAGTAGTTCTGGAGTCTGACCCCACGACTCTGCCCTCTTCCATGGAGTCAGTCAGTAATACAGTCTGTACTGATTTGAGTACTGAAGAGGGTACGTTTGACCTTAATGAACAACTAACCCAATTTTCCATCGGGCACTTTGAAATTAACTCATGCACTTTTTTCAAATACAAAAAAATATACATACATAAAAAATTAAGCCGATCGAACCCCCAGTGTACAAGGGACACTCACTCCAAGCTATTCGAACTGAGAGATATTGCTCCTTCAGTTTGGGCGTTCTCTCTAGCAAGCTATTGATTAAATTTTTGCCGTAGTAATGTTTATGATGTAATGCATGTGCGGTAGTAGTCTAGTAGAAGCTTTGCTCTTTTCAAACCGACCTATATATATTTTATCGTAGCATGAGGCTCTAGATGGATTTGGGATTTGGCCCTGTACAACTATGTACTGAGAAACTACTGAGCAATACTGCCGTGTACGGTACTGTGAAAGATGGTGGGGGTATTTTTTGTGGACCCTCCTAGGCTTTCTCAGAGTAGAAAAAAAAGATGAGATCGATAGATCCGCATGAAGCTCTTGCGAAGCGTACATGAATAGACATTGGGAGGGAGGTGAAAGTCTGGCAAGATACCTTTCTCCATATATCCATCCCCGTGTACTCCTGTGTACATAGTTTATGGCTATTAATGGGTGTATTGGAGACGTAAAGACCTTTTTATATAATTGAGCTCGGCTTTGGCTCAGGCGGTCTATCAAATACTTGAGGTAATAGCCCCATCGATGGACAATAATAGACTCAAACTTTCACCTGGGCTGCTCCGGCTCAGGCTCTTGTCTCCTCGACCCAATTTTCGAGTACAGGGAAATTATTTGCCTAGGCTTCTGTCCGAATAAATAATGCAAATTTTCCTGACGAGACGATATGTACAGGCAAATATGGGCAAGGGCAATCGAATTATTTAGTATTCATGTTATTGCTATAAACGGATTAATATGCGTGATCATATGATGCACCGTGAACAAACCCTTAATTTGATGTGGCACATACCACAGTTTTACACGAAATCTCTACATGTGCAATTATTGCTGCGGGTGGTGAAAGTCCATGCTTTCACCCACAGCCCGAAATCAGTCAAGCCGAAGCCTTAATATACATTTATACATATAAGGAATGGGTTATAGATAAATAGACGGGTGAGTATCAATAATGGATTGGAGGTGGGTAGGCTATTTTATAGAATTAGATGAGGTCGTTGAGTGGAAGCTCAATTTAGAGATTAGCACGTGGATCCCGTGTTTGCGGTCGTCTTTCACCCTTAATAATAAGGACATGCTTTCTCCTGCTCTCACCAGTTAGAGCTTATTGACTCCGGCTATATAAATATATGGCTTCTATGGATGAAATGGCTCCAGTATTTACAGACTTCCTTTTTGCAGAAGATAGACTTATGTCTGGCTTTGGGTTTTGGCTTTAGCTTTTCGCTTTCTCTGCGCTTGCTTTCTCCGTGCTTGACCCGATTTGAGCTTGTCTTACGATGAAAGCCTATGCAGTGCACCAAACCAAACAGGCTTTTTGGATGTTGAGCTTTCACTGCAGCTTTCTCTCTCTCTCGGTTTTCTTCTGTATTGTGGGAATTCTAAATATTCCGTTTGATTTTCCGCAGAAGTTGGAGGTGGACGATGATGATGAATATTTGAATTCGGCATGGGCCGACTCGGCTTCACTCAAGAGATCCTTCCAAGGACTCTCGAACATCTCATGGAGACCCAAGTAAACATTAAATGTACACAAAAAAATCCAGCTTATCTCAACTCAACGGCACACACACGGCTCCAAGGTAGAAGGAAGAAAAAATGTTGAAATTGACCAACCAACTGTAAAACTCCTATTCTATTCAATTCCAAAGCTAAAATAATTATCCGTCAGTCAGTTCAGGAAATTGCTAGAAGGCTAGGAGAACGCTCTATTAAAAGCAAACAAATAAGCTCTGTTTAATACTATACCCAAAAGTAATATATAGTCTCTCATGGATCCCGGGGTTGTTCTTAGACTGCTATCTATTTAATCTTATGTACTACGGCAAGCAAAAGAAAAAAAAGCTCACTCAATCACTCACACTCATTATCAAACAATGGCTATTTTTTAACTCTGTGCTCTCAAGAAAAAAAAGTCCATGAAATAAGTTCAATACGAATGAAAAATACTTGTTGTATGATGCAATCAATCTCAATTTAGGGGAAAAAGAGTTAAAACGACTTTATGGGGGTAGTCATTGAGGCGGAAACAGTGGAAGAATTCAATACTTAATAACAGATAGTCACATGTACTTTGACTTTTTATTACTTTTAGGGATTCTTAATTAGAAAATTGTAATTGTTAAGGTTAACTTTTATGCTTTGTTATTCAGCGTTACTGTATCTTTAGTCGAGAGCGTTTTTATCGTTTACAATCCTTGCACCAAAGCGAGCGCTGCTGTTTGGTACGAAAATTTGGAAATTACTGAATTCAAGCAGTTACATCTGTGTTATTTTCTAATGTCACAAATTCCTATATTCAAATTGTCACCTCTTCATAATAAGCTAATTCCTGGGAGAATTTAAATCAGAGCGGCAAAAATGAAGCGTCATGTGCTCTTACTACTTGTCATGTTAATTTTGCTCAAACACACAGGTTAGCATGCAAGTAAATGTGACAACTTCATTGTCAGCTGTCCACTCCCGGCGCGAGGTTCAAAATCGACAGAATAATGGGTTTCGGCTCCAAATGCTCTTCCCAACAACGGAATTTGTGACATAATTTTTTGCTTAATTGTCTTCTACAGTTAAATTAATCGAACTAAACTTTAAAACTTTCCCGCTCCCTGTGATGAAGAGAGAAAGGATTGATATGAGTGGATTTGGATTTTGTAACATAAATAATTTTTAAAACGAAACCATACGGAAGGGAAATGCTTGACTTTTTGCTCCATTCCACAAATTTACAAAGTCGAGTTATTTCTAATTACAATTTACAAATTACTTATAGTTGAGTTACTCCTGCCCTCCTTGTTACTTCAAATGTCCCCTTCGTTTTTTGTATTTACGCTCCCGTTCCCCTCCTCACCTCACCTGCGAAAAACTGAAGTTCACAACGAAACAAAAAACTAACCTAATAATGCTATGTTGCTACGCTAAAAACGCTATCTAAAATATGATTGAAAAAGGCGAAACCAAAATAAAACACCTCACAACACCTATACACACACACCAAAAATATTACCTTAAACTTTACCATTCTTTGCGTCTCATGAACCATGAAACATCCTTATTCTTTTGATCAAGAAAGAAAATGATAACATGCTGCTAACTGCTATATAAAAAAACTGCTTTGAATTCTTCCTGCCGTTAACAATTATTATAACTTCGCTGTATTATTGACAAGTTACTTAATTACTAACTTAATTGTACTACTAATTACTTATTTAAAACAAAAAATGTATAATCCAAAAAAAATGAAAAATCCTATTTATACAAACTACGAACATGCATTAGACTCAATAATATCAAAATGCTGCATTGTTATAATATACAGAATTGAGATATGACCAAGTTGTATTTTCAGATTTTTATTTCGGGAATAATTATTGCCTATTCGCACAAGCATTCGTGTTACGTTACATCAACCATTACATAAACTGATCTGGTTACGGTTAACTTCAGAACTTACGTAAATTTCAATTTTATATTGACTGGCTGTGTGTTTTGTAAGAGTGTCTGGAATAAGGTAGATTTTGGGGTTATTTTTTATGGATTGTCCGTTGTCCGAAATGCAATCTTTAAAAGGATTTGCAAACTGGTACTTACAAACAAAATACACGGGAAAAGTAATATGTATGAACCTATTGTATTTCTCCAAATCAAAACTGGATTTCGAAAAGCCTACGGCTGTAACATTTAACCAACAAATCCATATTGCGGATCCGAATTGGAATTCTGAATTTGAATATTCTATCAGGACACCAAATTGTAAATCTTACATTTCGTTCGGAGTTCGGACACGGAAATCAGTACTATTTCTTACACAGAAGTATAAATGCAGAAGCACAATACAAATTCTTAAAAGAAATACGGACACTCTCGCAGGCATTGTTAAGGTAGTTCGAATTCAGTCAGCATTCGCGCCGTACTCCTAATGGTAGCAAATGAGCACAAAGCACAACCTGTAATATAAGTCCAAATGACACGCGCAATACTACGACCTTTACTAAACACGTATAATTCTTGCTACAAAAGTATTAATTATTGGTCAAAATTATAGTTTGACAGCAAAAAAAAAATACTAAAAATTGTAAAGTAGGTAATTAAATTCGCACAGTCGAGTTTTGAACGTGAAAACACGTTGCACATCTTGATTCCAAATATCGGCACCTCTTCTGCCTCTGCTCCTACTTTCCGTGTGAATGATTAGGCACTAGATTGAGTGTGACAGGTGAGAAAAGGGATTTTCAGATACTGCTGGGTGCTGATGCTTAGATGAGCGAAGCACAGAGCTATTTTTTCCTTCAGGGATTTACCAAAAGCTGTGAAATAAGAAGACTGGAACCTAAAAAAAAAGTAATAAGGTAAGCCTTCAGCCTCTTGATCTTTTAATGTGTCTCGCGCCTCGTGCCGCTCCGAGAGACGTGATCTTCTGGATGTGCTTCTATTTATTTAACTCAATTCCCAAACCCTGGCTTGGGATCACCACGAAACGAACCCTAATAGGCTTCACTTAGGATATACCTCATAAAATGACACATTTGGAAAAGGAAATCGAATGAGAATTGGTTCGGAAATATCCTTACAAATTCAGAGGGTGAGGCACTGGATTTTTTCCGTTGTGTGTTTGGAGAATCGATCTTCCAGAAATCTTCTAGCTTCCAAGATTTCAAATATGCTAAATCAGAATATATCAATCAGTTGCGGATTTGATTGACGCGAGTGTATTCCACATCCACACGCTGTACGACTATTCCTCAGTGGTCAGTGGTTAATCCTCCAAAGGGTATAGAAATTTGTGTTACGTGCATTAATTCAGCTTTTTCACTCGCAATGCCCCTAAACTTAAATGCGTCCCTGAATTCTTGAAATTTTGCCCTACACGAACAGAACGCCATTGTATTTTATATAAAAAAAATCAATTTTAAACATATTATATATATTGATTCGCGCATCGTAGATTATTCTTTCCATTTGCTAAGTGGACGATTTAAAACCTGCGTGTGATCTATCGATCAGCGGAATGTGTATCGTAGTTAGATTCAGTGACAAACTGCAGAGTTGTTGAGTAATGGTATGCTTAAGTTTAGTTTTTAATTTTTAGCCTCAATTTTATTGTACACGAATTGTATAAGTTAACTAACCGAAACTCGAGCTTGCACGGTAATTAATTCATCGATTAATTCAAAGGGTATTGTCAAGCTTTAGTAGATACAGCTAGCATTCTGCGTAGCGTGTCCGTAAACATTTCCGGCTACTGAGCCACGTGGTATGATATTATGGGATTAGGTTGGAGATTGCTCGGAGAAAGTACTTTCACTAATCTTAAGTGAAAGTTGTTGTTAGTTCATCCCTTCCCCAGCTTCAACCATGGCTACTCTGCCTTGCCTTGTGCTCTCCGGAGGAGTATTGAGGGAAGTACATGGGTCCCCCGTTCCTTCTAATTTGTCTCCGACTACTTAAATCAATTATCCATGGGACGACAGGAAACTAAGGGGTGAAAGTGAGACAGAGTTTAGACTATTTCCTGGAGCTCCTCTGTCCGTAGAAGAGTTGCTTGGCGGAGAAGCCTAGCTCCCTTCTGTCAGCCGTGTAATTCATAAATAATTCCCTCACGACTCTTACTGTCTCTAAGTTCCGACAAGCTGGAGCTGGGCTGGTTCTGTGGTTAAAATCAATTTGACCATAGACCAGTCCTTGAGATCACATTAGAGAAGCTGCTAAACGCGA
>JAQFYT010002259.1:0-13401 GCA_034694925.1 Ceratophysella denticulata | reverse complement strand
AGGTTGTAATCCAAGCTAATGCCAGCATTTTTAAGTCAAAATATTGACATTTGTCAATGAACGGATATAGACGGGTTAATTAAGACCATGCTTAATGCTTACTACTATTGTCAGTTTAGCACTCGGCACAAGATCTAGAATATGATCTAGAATATATAGTTTTTGTTTTTACGGAATAACAAATAACGCCAAAAGAAGTCTATGTTGCCATATGCGAGTCTTACATCTTATATGTTATACCTTTCACATCCATTTGTCATTGTACATTGTAAGGTATTGTAGGATATGCAGCATGCATCATGAACTGTTAACCGTTGCCGTACATTCCGATATGACTCGAATTTAGAATTTTTGTCTTTTAACTGTCACTGGAAATAATGTCTTCATACTTTAGCATTTAGGTTAGTGGGTCATCAGTCATCATTCTATAGTATTAGGTGTGACTTCATTTTGTCAACCCTGTTAGCAGCGTCAACTGTCAAAATTAATACCCAATTCGGCTTGCGTTATGACGATGGGTGAGGATTTGAAATAAAGACGTGACAATGACGCGTCATCCCAGCGTATGGAAATTGGATAGTACATGTGTAAAGGAGACGCAACACAGCAATGGAAGAAATTCCAAAGGCAGAAATAAGAAATACTCCGCACTACAGCATGCTGTATGGGCCCAGGGAATAAGTTCCCTGGTATGGGCCGTGTTCCGTGTTCTGTCGCATTTCTACCCAGTACACAGGTGAAAAGTGAAAGGTCGAGCTCTCAAAATTTCTTTGTAAACCCCATGCCCATGCTATGCTATGTCGTATCCCTTCATTTCTTTTGAAAGCGGACCCCCCCCCCCCCTTCCTGTGTATTATTATTACAAGTAGCCAAAAGGTACTTCGCCACAGACCCACATTGTATGGTATTTACGAAGCACGTACCCCCCATGAAGGCATGGAGTAGCACAGAGACAGGAAGACATACTACCTAAATACTTATACAGTGTTAGAGTTAAATCGTTATTGACACGTTAAGAGGGATTAACGATAACGATTCAATTGCTGCACAACTTCAGGGTTATGATTATGAGTGTGTATGTAAAACGTTGAACATTGATTACATGACTATGACTAACACTAACGCCTTGTGTTTAGTTCGTGAAACAATTCATGATTGATTTTCGTTTTCATCTACTCTTCATATCTATTTGTTTCAAAATGTAATGTATGTATACTTCATTTTCATTTCATGTGTCATTTCCGAAATCAATGTCAATTTCGTTTCGGAATCATTCTCACACACGCTAAAAGTATCATCATGAACCATTAACGGTCAAAATCATAGAGGAATATTACTGTTAAGTTAATGACAGCACCCCTGTATCCCTATGACCTGTTAAGAAAGTAACGTTTTTAATAAAGTAAGGAAAAATAAATAAAATGTTTGATATGCGGGATCGAATTCGAGAGGTTGCGTGGCACCCGTCAGAATCCAAAATATTATTGCACCTTGGGAGTTACGCATAGTATTAATATTTAACTTGCGTAATCGCGCGTCATTCCCCGATGTCTGCCTGCAGCAAGTATTTACTGACAACATTGGCGAAAAACATTTTGAAGTTCCGCGCACATACACTATATCATACCTTACATAAACGGAGTTTCCTGCTACTCTATACTTTTTACTTTCGCTGAATTAAGGCATTAAGGTGTAAGACAAATAGCGCTAGGCTAGCGCTGGTAGAAATAACATCGGAATTCATCTAATCTGATATAAACGTCTGTCTTGATGTAGGTGAACTTTACGGTCGATGAGATCCGTCGGATGATGGACAAAAAGAAGAACATCCGTAATATGTCCGTCATTGCTCACGTGGATCACGGGAAATCGACTTTGACCGATTCGTTGGTTTCAATGGCTGGTATCATCGCTGGTGCCAAGGCCGGTGAGGCTCGATTCACTGACACTCGGAAAGACGAGCAAGAGCGTTGCATTACCATCAAGTCAACGTAAGTGTGGAAAATGTGCAACTAACGTCTATTCGGACTCATTTATCTATTTTTAAGTTTTTACGTTATCAGTGATGAGTGTTCTATCGTTCTGATTGTTAGTGATTAAATATAAGAACGGCCATCTGAGAATTGAACTTTTAAACATACTTTAAGGATGAAATTATAAAATATTATATTATACCTAATGGGACTATTGACATTCCCCATACAGTGCTATTACGATGTACTTCGAGCTCGACGAAAAGGATTTGGTCTTTATTACCCAACCTGATCAACGAGAGAAGGATTCAAAAGGTTTCTTGATCAACCTTATTGATTCCCCCGGCCACGTCGACTTCTCCAGTGAAGTCACAGCAGCTCTCCGGGTTACTGATGGAGCTTTGGTCGTTGTGGACTGTGTTTCTGGTAAGATTCTGGTCGACATGTACACGCTGTATTAGTATTTTTGACTGGATTCCTCGTATATAAAATGAACGTATATATTACCACCAGGCGTGTGTGTGCAGACTGAAACTGTTTTGCGTCAAGCAATTGCGGAACGTATTAAGCCCGTCCTGTTCATGAACAAGATGGACCGAGCTCTTCTGGAATTGCAATTGGAGCAAGAGGATCTCTACCAAACTTTCCAGCGAATTGTGGAAAACGTCAACGTCATTATTGCCACGTACAGTGATGACAGTGGTCCCATGGGTGAAGTCCGTGTTGACACCAGTAAAGGTAGCGTTGGATTTGGCTCCGGTCTTCACGGATGGGCTTTTACTCTGAAGCAATTTGCGGAAATGTATGCTGACAAGTTCAAGATTGACGCCAACAAGTTGATGGGTCGTCTTTGGGGAGACAACTTCTTCAATTCAACAACGAAGAAGTGGGCCAAGCAAAAAGAGAACGATAACAAGCGTTCCTTCAATATGTATGTCTTGGACCCAATTTACAAGGTAACTTGGTGCGAGATTTTGATCTTGAATTAGGTGTAAAGTTTGTTTTTGAGATATTGCAATTCCAATGATGATTGTTCTTCACAGACCTGTTCTGAATGTTCAGTGATTTAAGATACGGACCTTATCTGAGACTTTTGCGAATTTATGTTTACATTATAAATACATAATGAATGACAATGACTTCTTCGTGTCTTAGTCAAGCAGGGTTAATGAATGCGTACTCTACTCTGTGTCCCAATTATTTAGGTCTTTGAAGCAATCATGGGTTACAAGAAGGAAGACACTGAAAATCTCCTGAAGAAGTTGGGAATTACACTCAAGCCGGAAGACAAGGACAAGGATGGAAAACAATTACTGAAAGTTGTGATGCGAACTTGGTTGCCTGCTGGAGAAACTCTTCTTCAAATGATTGCCATTCATTTGCCCTCTCCCGTTACTGCCCAGAAATATCGAATGGAGATGCTTTATGAAGGCCCACTCGATGATGAGGCAGCTGTTGCCATCAAGGTGAGTGTACAGACAGACAAACATGCATGAGTTACCATTACCAGCGTTATGGCGTTACTATTGTGAGCTTACAATAATGATTCTGTGTTTCTAGACATGTAATCCCGATGGGCCATTGATGATGTACGTTTCCAAGATGGTACCCACTTCGGACAAAGGTCGTTTCTATGCTTTTGGTCGCGTCTTCTCTGGAAAAGTTGCAACTGGTATGAAGGCTCGCATCATGGGGCCCAACTACGTTCCGGGAAAGAAGGAAGATCTTGCTGAAAAGGCTATTCAGCGAACAATTTTGATGATGGGTCGTTACACTGAAGCAATTGAAGATGTTCCTTGCGGTAAGTCTTTTATATTTGAATTTTGGATTCTTGCTTAATTTATTCTTGCTCAATAATGAATGCAATCATGCAATTATTAAAATAATATAATTGGAAATGATATATTATAGGAAATATTTGCGGTCTTGTTGGAGTTGACCAGTTTTTAGTCAAAACCGGAACAATCTCGACATTCAAGGACGCTCACAACTTGAAGGTGATGAAGTTCTCCGTGTCTCCCGTCGTTCGTGTCGCAGTGGAACCCAGGAACCCTGCCGATTTACCGAAATTGGTCGAAGGATTGAAACGTTTGGCTAAATCAGACCCCATGGTTCAATGTATTATTGAAGAGTCTGGTGAACATATTATTGCTGGAGCCGGAGAGCTTCATTTGGAAATTTGTTTGAAGGTAAAATTACTACATACCTATGTGTACATAAATAAGAGCAAAAATAGTTGCATCCTATGTATAATTGTTGATTATGTTGATGGATTTTTATTCAGGATTTGGAAGAGGATCACGCTTGCATTCCCATCAAGAAATCTGATCCCGTCGTGTCATACAGAGAAACCGTGGCTGAGGAATCAGACATCATGTGTTTGTCAAAATCACCCAACAAGCATAATCGTCTGTTCATGAAGGCCTGTCCAATGCCCGAGGGATTGCCCGAAGACATTGAGAAGGTAAACAAACAATGAACTCAAATAAGTGTGAGATTAGGGCGGAGACGTATATACTGAACTGACCTGTTGTGTATCTATCTAATCTACTGCTATTTACCAGCGAACTGACAAAAATACTAACCTAGTACGTACGTTTCTAAATTCGACAGGGAGACGTCAATCCACGTGATGACTTCAAGGTTCGTGGTCGTTATCTTGCTGACAAATACGAATATGATGTCACTGAAGCCAGAAAGATCTGGTGCTTTGGTCCTGATGGAACTGGTCCGAATCTTTTGATCGATTGTACGAAGGGAGTACAATACTTGAATGAAATCAAGGACTCTGTTGTTGCTGGATTTCAATGGGCAACTAAGGAGGTAAATAAATTCTAGATCTATTTATTCATTTATACAATTCTTGGTTCCTGGCTCTACTCCCGTTCCATGTCTTCGCTCAAGAGCGATAGTATTGAATGCAACGAGTCAGGAATATTAATATTTCCTCGAATGTGCCCTGAATTTCTCAAACTAGGATTCAGTTCTAAATAGAGGAATACACTTTGTATTTATAGTATACCTAGTCATTTATAATTTATGTGTTTCCAATTTAATAATTGACCGATCTAACGATTGATTTCTGGCAGGGTGTCCTCTGTGAAGAAAACATGCGTGGAATTCGATTCAACATCTACGATGTTACCCTTCATGCTGATGCAATTCATCGTGGTGGTGGACAAATTATCCCAACTGCTCGTCGGTGTCTCTATGCTTGCGCTCTGACAGCTGATCCGAAATTCATGGAACCCGTTTATCTTTGCGAAATCCAATGTCCTGAAACCGCTGTCGGTGGTATTTACGGAGTACTCAATCGTCGTCGTGGTATTGTCTTTGAGGAAAATCAGGTATGCCTAGAATTTGTATCTGTTTGTCACCTTATTCCATCGCCCTGGCATGAACGCTTTACCTTGAAGCTGGCGTACAACGTGCGAGATGACTTTGTTAGTTTAAAATACCTAATCATTCTATTGTAATTTCAACTTCATCTAGGTTCCGGGTACACCCATGTTCGTTGTTAAGGCTTACTTGCCCGTCAACGAGTCTTTTGGATTCACTGCTGATTTGAGAAGTGGTACCGGTGGACAAGCCTTCCCGCAGTGCGTGTTTGACCATTGGCAAGTTCTTCCCGGCTCCCCAATGGAACAAGGCTCTCGTCCATTTCAAGTCCTCACGGTAAGCCTCTCCACTTTACTCCAACAACTAACTACTCGCTAGTAATCAGCGTTCGGAGCTCATGAACTAAAATTATGTTTCATATACTTACAGGACACTCGTAAGCGAAAGGGGTTGAAGGAAGGTCTCCCAGATGTCAACCAGTACCTTGACAAGCTGTAGAAGCCATGGCCAAGCTCACGAGCAAAAGTTCTCTGTTTCAAACAAGATAAAAAAGCTAAAACTCCCATTCAACACCCATGGAATTATTTGTTTTACAGTTGGCTGATTTATTAAATCTGTTCTACGTTAACACCATGGTTTCATTCGTTTATGTTTTTATTATGTATGTATAATAAAGATGCAACCCAATTACGTAAGTCTTTGGGCTACTGTCTTATGTCGGTTAAAAGTTACAACATCGCTATTTATGCATAGAGCGAGAAGTATTTAATGATGCATCTGCACTGCGTCCCTTATCGGGGATCAAACAAAAGTTCCACTGAGCATTCTCGCATTCGTGTCGTATTCGATAATTAAATTAGATTCGCGAAGATGATTTGTCATCATTACCATTACCAGAAAAAGCATATTTACACAAATGAATCTCAGTCACGTTGCGAAGTGAAATGCGGTGTCATTGGCATGGCGCATGGCATGTATTATTTGTCTTGGCTTGGCCTTCATTTCATTTCCAGTATTTTAACTTCGAAGAGATAGGGTTAGGAGTTTCCAGCTTTAAAGTTTGTAGTCATCATTATTATCCTGATCCAGACCAGAGGTGACCTTGTTCTTGTTGGGACTTCGGAATGGGAATGGTTGAGACTCCTGTGAAGAGTTTCAGGAAAAGAGCTTTGGCAGCGGAGAGTTACCTAAATAATAATAGATGCTCTAGTTCCACGACTTCCACGTCCCTGCCCGACTGTGTTTTACGCTTGGCTATCTAAACCTAAATAATTAAACGTGGCATGCATTCTGCCACGTTGTTAATAGTCAACTCAATACTGTCAGGGAAAGAGATACATATGTGTGTTGCATAAAATTGCAATGTTGAGTTGATGAGCTGCAGGATCGGGAAATGATTCTGTCGGAAAATCCTGCATCCTTCATGTGACTTGAATGGAAGAACAAACTGACTAGATTACCTAATCGACTTATACATACATACATACAACATCAGCGTTAGGTAGGTACAATAAGCTTTTCCAATACTACATGATTATCGTGTGGGAGTTTTTTAGTTTTTTAGGGAATTCAATTTAATAATAATATTTTTCCTCATTTATCTCCCCATGTAGCTTTATGGCTTATGGTCATTGTACATATTATATGTTCAATACTTTGTACTTCAATTCGGTATAAACCCAGGCACCCGGGATACGACAAACTCTCTAGACCAATAAATTATTCATTCCCTGCGTGTGTTAAGTTAAATGCCGTTATTGGTGTATGTTCTAACTCATAATTACAAACGCAAAACTCAAGGGACGCCATACACTACAGACTATACAGAGTACCATATGGATGGGCAGAGAGATAAAGAACGGACTCATGCACCACGGCGGCTTCCCTGCATTTAATTTGGGCTAATTAATGTGTAGGATGTATGTTTTATGATTATTATGAGATTAGGGTGATGGGGATGAGAGGAGCAGCAGGGACATACAGAAACATGAGGCGGCTGAATGGACGGGAAATGCAAAGGACCTTGAGGAACGGAGGAGCTTCATTAATTTTTTTTGCGGTGAGGAATTGAATTGAGGAAAAGGTGTATTTGTGCGTAGCGCCACGGGTGGTGAAGGAGAGAAGCTCTCATGGAGCATGACGGGCAAGAAAAACTCAGACACAGTAGAGTAGTGAATACTTTCACGTTCCTTCGTTCGTTCGTTGTTTGTCCAAATCCAAAACTCGTTTTTTTCCTCATCCATCTGCCAAGCTAAGTCCTTGCGTATTGTATGTACATATAATACGTACTTAGTTTTATTTCAATCCTACAGCTTCGGTCAGTTTTCTTGCCAATCCACATCTAATCTTGAGGAAGGAAGGAACCTGTTCCTTGTTTTCTCGTGAGTGACACTTCTGTAGTCTGTGAAGAAAGAGGGCATACTCCTTTCCGTGACGAAAAATGGCTTCTCAGCTCAATTCCTGCTTGGCCTACCTGGACAAATTCCTACAGGAGAAAAATAAGGTCACCGAAGCTCTGCAATTCCTCGAGGAGAAAACTGGAGTCAAACGACTCTACCTGGCTGCAGGTAATAATCAACAGGAGACATTTTAAATACTAAATATGGCGTTCCTATTTCAAACGAATCGGATTCGGAAGGCATGTCCGTTAAACTTCATATACTCTTACAGCTTACATGTATTACCCGTAAGTACACCACCGTACGTGTAAGAAGAAATCGATCACACCAGCAGATCACCTACTTAGTCAGTTGTCTTGTCAGTGATGTGTGTTATTACGCTTGACGTTACGGCCCAGTAGTTGATTTTTACCGTATGGCAGTGGATCTGTCTCATGGGGCGATTTGTTAACATTTCAATTCACAACGTTTATGATCTTATTGGTGCGATAGACGAACATCTTTGTTGTTGTGATTATGTTGACACAAGAGCAAGAAATGTCAACAAATCGTCCCATGAGACAGATCCAGGAAAAAAGGCTTTTACTGGACTGGGCCTACCCTAAGAAGCAAGCGCCACCAAACAAACAAATCCTCCAAATACACTGCCAGCCGGATTTGAAACTGATTCCCTGTTCATAACTGACAACAAAATAGATACCCGAAGCGCCATGGCAGCTTAGCTTGTTCCAGGTTGCGTGTTGTTGGTATGAGAATCAGAATAGGTCGGTCAAATGGTGACCCTCGCAGTTGGCAGTTGTTTATTTTTGCTGGATGCTGGAAGGGATTCATTTATTTTCAGAGCAGAGGTCATTAAAGAATCTGGGAGATGCCATTGTTGCTTTCATTAACCACGAATAATTCTGAGCCCTACAATTATGGTTCGAGTTTGAAATACGGAATTAATTATTATAACTTTATTTTAATTTATTTAGTGTTAAGAAATAAAATAGGTAGGTGAAGTGAAGTAAGTATAAAAGTTTCTGATCGAGACTGCTCAAATCTCAAATCAAATATGTAGTTGTACTTGTGAATTCACCAGAACAGTTAAAATTATCTTCCTCCTTTTCTTACCAATGTATGATTATGAATTTTAATACGTACCTATACCTGATACCTATACATCAAATTGCGCTTTGGACATCTTTTAGGGTTAATATTTTTGTGAAGCCAGGAATCAATGACTTGCAGCCAGCCTGTGCGCATCTCCTCCGCGCAACACCAACTTACAGGGTGAGTATGTGCACTCACTCAAGTGAATTTCACTCCACGACTGTGAGATTTGTATTTGTGAGGTTAGGTTAGGGAAAAAGCTCGATACACCTTGTACATCGACTGCACGGAAACAGATGCGCAGAAGCTGACTGCAACTCATTGATTCCTGGATTTATTCGACCTGCACTTTAATTGTAAGCCATTTGATACCATGTCATGGTAATGTAAGTATATACATATACACTTAGAGCAGGTACATAGAAGCAACATTTATGTATAATATTTTGAATTAAATATTTATTATGGATTATGGAGAGGTATATCGTGATTCGTGACCGGTGCAGATCTGGAGTTTAGGGTCGACGTCTTTAACTATGAAAAGTGGCATTATTAGCTTAGATGCTTTTTATCAAGTAAAAAGTAAACCCGTTGCATGTGTTTTTGAGTAGCTCACATTTCACATTTTCATGTTGAAATGATTGTGCCGGCAAGAATGGGGTATGGGATCTCTTTACTCTTCGACTTGAGACTTGTTTGAGTCAACGACGCGTTTGTTAGAAATTCAAGGTTGGCGTGGGTTGTTTCAGCGTCAGCATTTTATGTGAGGTGTCGGATAGCAAATATCCAGCAAAAATATTATACGCTCGTTGGGTTGCATGTTTTTTCTGTATCCTTCTCTGCAAATTGTATGTGGACAAGTAACACAGGTCGGAGGTCGGCACCGTGAGGTTTAAGTATTCTACATAGTTAGGTTAGATTTCTCATTTCTCAAAGACCCTTGCAGTCTTTTCGGAAGAGCTGTACCTAATATTTAAGAATGATTCATAGTCAACGTCCAGTATCCGGTAGACGCATACGGCATGGCTGTAGGTAAGACGCCGATGAAGCCACCCCGGATCAATATAAATCATATCCACAATACGTGTGTTCATGGGTCAGGCTCAACTTCGTAGATCCAATCCAACAATTTCCATTATATATATTCGTCATAAAGTTTATTATTCCATACTCTTCGATGTGGTAAAGCTAAATATTTATTCACGATTAACTATTTGTTTAAGTCGGAGTAACTTTACCATTGCTGGCGCCAGGCGCTGAGCCAATATGCAAATTAATTAAAGATACGTAATCGTAGCAGGTCCATGCACTCCTTGAACGTCATGGGCTGTGTATTGGAGATTGCGGCTGAAGAAGCTGTCAGTTGAGTATTGAATTGAGTATGGTATATGTTATGCTAACCTCTTATGTTCCTTTTCTTAGTTAGGAAGTACTTTTCTGAGCTTTCCATAAACAGGAATTCTCGCATCTCGGTCAACCTGAACTTATCTGACGTTCCGAAGTGACCTTCACCGCAGACATCAACATTTGAATAGTAGTTCAGATACATTTAGTTATGGACAAATTCTAGAAATTTTTTGGTTGACCCGTTCACCTTACAAGGTACCTGATCAATACATTTAAGCCAGGCTTCGGAATAAGGATTTCGTTCCAAAATTAGAATGCATTGTCTTGCCTACTGCCTGGCCTTGGCAGATGTAAAAATAAAAATGGACAAACAGTAAATAAGAGTAACAAATGCTGTAGTACCACTGAGGAAATGATTTGTGTACTTACCTGGGTAGGTACCTATTACTAAATCGGCAGAAATCATTGGGCGCTTTTGAGGGTTTAGTGTGTATCATAAATTCCATTCTCTGTTGTTTTCTGCTGCTGCCTCTCTCTCCTTGAGTCTCCTTTTCCTTTTCTCATGACGCTTTCCGAGCTCCCGCTAAAACAGCTTTTGATGCCATACTTTGAAGGAAGTGGGCAAGGGCGAAAGACCCTTGTGTTTGTTATTTGGCTATGTTGCCCTTAATCATGCTCCTTTGTGCTTATCTTTTCTTTGGTAGGTACACCCGAGTTATTTTTTTGAGAAGCAAAGAATATAGTTTGAAAAGTCCCTACCTACCTTCTACCTACTACGCGCTGTTGCTATAGTCCTTCGGAATAGTACCTAGCACCACCAGTAGCGTGTCCCTCTTTCTTCCCTCAAGTTTGATTCTTGAGCTGAGCTGACAAGATGAAACTGGGCTTCTTCGGAGAACAAGGAAAGAGCCGTTCTCTCTGATTTGTCCTTTCCGTGCACCTTTTCTCCTTTTCATCCTTTTCAAAAATAACGGCCTTTCTATCCTTTTCCCAGATTAGGGGTCCAGGTTTAGCTTCTCAACGGCCACATCTGCATTCTTCCGTGTTGGTGGCGATGGATGAGCTCTGGGCCTGCCCGATCCAGGTTGGAGCCTGGAAGGGTCTTTCTTTCCGTCCTTCCTTGATTGTAGTCTCTCTTTGCACCTGGCTCCCCTTCTCAGGTCTTCTCAGAAATCTGGGAAGGGTACAGGAGGGCAGGAGGACAGACCTCTTAGGAAAATAGTGGGTCCTTTCCCTCCGCCAATTTCCAATCCCCTTGCTTTCCTTACCAACAGTTTCCCTATCTATCACTAACTTAGTATTTCCCGGCATCCATTCATTTCCCAACCTCGCGTCCTCCGCCTTCCATTTCATTCCTTCATCTCAGCCAAGGCAGACGCTCTGACCCAGGTCCCACTTTTCTCTTGCAAGACGCCGAAGGAATAGTCAGAAGTGATCAAGAACTGGAGGAAACAGAATTACGGAATTCGGTGTTTGGTGGGTGAAGGTCTAGTGCGCATTCTTTGCTACTGTGACTAGATCCACACTCATCAATCACTGGATTCACATCTTCAGCAAAACTCAAGACCAGTGCCAACTTCTGATTCCAGACTAACCATCATCAAATCAATCGACAAAACTATTTATTATAGCTACTGGATAATATTTGAACCTATATAATGTACTTAGTACGTATGCGGATAAGTAGCTATATACAGATTAAGATGTTAAGTAGTTAAGATTATAAAAAAATTAAGAAAATTCAATGTACAAATAGCGCATGGAGAGGTAGTGGCATTGATACTGATTTCTCTAGGTGGGTGTATTTCTAGTGCGTGTGGCTTCGATGCATGACTAGATCCATACTCATCTAAAGAAGTCTAAATCTCTTCGTCACGTTAGTGCTTCATTTTTATCCATTGATGTATTTTGTGCTATGATATGACATGACCCGGGAATCAGTAATTTTCTGAATAAAAGTCGATTAATGTAAAAGCCAATTCCATAGAATCCAAGTGTTGTATGCCCGGTCCAGTCTACCAACATCGTCGTGACTACTTGAGTTGAGGATGGCTTGGCTACAATTTAATCTCTAGACTGGTATTCGTATACCAGACAGACAATGATTGGATTACGTATAAGACAAGATGCGCGTTGGCTTGGTCTGTCTGGTCTGACGCTGGTTTAGCTTGGCTGTAGCTGTAAGCTCTAACTCTTATGGTCTCCTCCTCTGATGTGTTATTTGCCTTAGGTCAAAAAATTCCCCTCGCTTTCTGGTTGAACCATTATTCCAAGGCCATTTATACCTGTCCTTTTTTTGTTCGTTAAACTGAAGATAAACCCTAAACCCAATGGCTTCACTTCAAGTTCGTTCCCACCTTGGTCATTTGGTGATGCGTTTTCTTGTGCTCACCTGGCCGGGCCTGGCCTGGCCTGCTGGGCGAGTTTCTGTAAAGTCCGTGCCGTCGTCGTCGTGCTAGCAAAGCAAAAAAAGGCATTCTTCTACATAACATCTCACATTTATTGTTAGCCAATGACCAAAGCCAACTTACAACTTATATAACCCATAGACTAGTTCTAGACAGAAGACCAATCCAATCTAACAATAAAACTTCATCGGGGTAACTCGGTATCAATTATCTCTATAGATTGGAATCTTGCATTTGCGCTGATATTTTTCTCCAGAGGCGATTTTTATGAAAAACTACGGTAAACAATTAAAATATACATAGGGTGACACCGGATCATTTGTTGCATAAGGACATGCGATTACATAATCTTTTATCAGTTTTGATACTTTAAAAATATAAGGATGTACAGTATTTCGACCCTGATCCAAGAACACACAGAGATTCAGTTTCTTGTTTTGTTTGTGCCAGGCGACCTATATCCTGGAGGGCTAGTTGAATATAAAATAACAATAGGGATTGACCTTCGACCCTGGGTCCCTATCCCTAGGGGTCGACTAAAATAGTCGTTGCTAATCTGCTCAAGAGAATTAAGTGGAGTATATATGTAGTGATTGTCAATGTAAGTAGTAATAATAATGTTTATTATCATTATAATTATTAATATTAAGTCCATTTAATCATTAATTTAATTATGACGGGAAGCAATGATGCTGGGTTGGAGTGACACGGCCACGGGATAATTCCCGGACAAGGCAAAGGCCCTAACAATACTACCTTCTCGCTAATACCGCCTGTTCCAAAAGTCCCGTACACCCTTTGTTTATGTTTGTTCCATACTCGAGCAACATCGTCTGGGTGTAC
>JAQFYT010002258.1:0-13402 GCA_034694925.1 Ceratophysella denticulata | reverse complement strand
GACTCCAGAAATGAGCGAAAGCCGAATCACAAATTCTTCAATCCAATACGTTAATCAACCGAGCAGGTTATTGACGGACAAGATATTCCATGGCGAAATGAATTTTGAAGATTTTGATGTGAACAAGCTTCTGGCCGCAACTGGACATGGAGGAGATCCCTCGGGTCCACGAATAATTCAGGTCTCAGCTCCTTCTTCCAATTCCCATCTGGACCCGGAGTATCTCTCCAAACTGATCAGTGAGCAATTAGGTCATAGTGCCGAGTACACGATTCTGCCTTCGCTTGGCGGTGAAGGCACGCAAGCATTTCCGGCTTCGAGTGATCATCGTGACAGTTTTTCAGTCCCCCCACCCCCTCCATCAGCAAGACCCCCGTACAGTGCCCAAGTGAGTAGTTTCAGTAAGTACGCCACAACCCAACCTCCGAAACGCTCTGAATTCAGTTATCCTAATCAAAATCAAGTGGTCAAGAGCCACTACACGGGTAGAACGGTGACATCACCACCGGTTCGGGTTCAGGACTATAATAGTGATTCCATCAAAAGTTTGCACAGTGCTCCAATTTCTTCGTTCGAGAATTCTTACTCCGAATCGAAACCCCGTGTCAAACCGACTCCCCGCCCATACACTAAACCAAATATCGGCTCTCCGGTTCCGGGTTACAGACAAGCACCCGCCCCGGTCTATTCTCCACCGGCCTCTGGATACTCACATCCTCCCAGGGTATTTTCCACGCAAGAACCTTACCATTACTCCTCACCTGCACCGAATTACGAATCCATATCCGTGTCATCGGTCAAGAAATATCCTTACCAACCCCCATCTCCTAATTCCAAAATTCTAAGTTATTCACAACCTGCCCTAACTACACCCTCCACATTTGTCTCACCCAGTAAGGACTATTCTCATGTAAAAACTCAAGCCCCGTCAACCAATTCCAACAGCGCCTTTCCATCTTCCCACTATTCTAGGGATAAAAATAGCGGCTATTCGACGCTTGGTCAGGAAATGACCGCGCCTGGTTTGGCCCCTGCAGCAAAGGGAGAATACGGAGTTCCAGAACCAGAAACAACACCTTCAGTCTATGACCCTCCATCTGAATCTAGACCGAAGTCCAAATATGCGTCGTCTTTAGTTCGCGGATACACGAGTGGAAGTGAAGGAGATACATACAAATCGGAAGCCCACCGGGCTCCCAAATCAATTCTGGAAAAGTGGAGGGTTGTTGAACCGTATGTTTCTAGTCAGGGTCAGGACAACACCCAGAACCAGGCTCCAGCCTTTTCTAGCGATGGCTACGTCTGGACCAAGGGACCCACTGAGACGTATAATTTTCTGAATCAAGCTCCAACTAAATCCTATACGCTGTCATCCGGTTCCAGTTCTGGATACGTGCCTCCAAACCCTTTAAACAACGGTTACCGATCTTTGAATTCAGATTACCAGGCACAACATTCACCTTCGTATCAGGGAAATCCAGGCATTTCTCCAAGCGGACTTCATCCATCCATTGACAATGCCACTCCGGAAACATATGAGCCCTATTCACCACCCAAATCTCCACCAAATAATTACGGACCACCGGAAACTCCGAGTCCAACCTACGGACCCAGCGTGGAAGAAAAGAGACCAGTTCTTTCCAAAACGATCTACGTCAATCTTCCAGCCGAGCCCACAACACCAAAGCCGTATCGACCTCCTGTCCTTCCACAGCGACACTACAAGATTGTTTTTATCAAGGCCCCAACCCATGCGCCTCCAGAAGAACCCGAAATCGAAACAACACCGCCACCGGAATCCAAAACGCTCATCTACGTTTTACACCAGAAGCAAAAGCCGCCACCGAAAATTGTTATCCCAACCGCTGCACCAACCCCGCCGAGTAAGCCGGAAGTCCATTTCATTCAGTACAAGGACGTCACGACAACAACACCAAGAACCCAAAGTGGTTATGACCATACTGATTCCGGTGAGTATGGCTATGACTCGCCTTACTCCAATACAGGCCACGACCAAGACGGGGAATACGGATACAGAACTTCGTACAGTAAACGAGGGCCTTCGGAAGTTCAGTACGATCTGTCCTCTTCATCATCCACTATTCATGTGAACGTGCAAAAATCAATTTCGGATAAGAATAAGTCGTGAATAAGGAATTTATCAATTTCGCTTATTTTACCCTTTTCGTCTACTTAATGTTGCTTGTTTGCAGCTTCGATAAATGTATTATCTCATTCTCATAATAGATTAGGTTACTGCTACACTACTCTAAGCTCTAAGACGATGTATCGCTAAGGAAAATGTCTAGTCTCCGCTTCGGTTGAAAAGATATATAAATTAATCTGTAATAAGATAAGAATATGAATTGAGAGCCAAAACCCAGCCACAATGCCAGCTAAATAAATGCAAGTAGTTGTTTTTAGCCTATATTTACTTACGTTTATATTTAAACCCAAACAGTTGCAACAACTGGCGTGTGAGTTCACGGGTAAAATAATAGTATAATTGTCTAAGGATGCTCTACATTCGCCCATTCTATGTATCATTGAAATAAAAATGATAATGATAAATGTGGTGGAATACAATAATCTCTTGTTCATGGGAAGGTGAAGTGTAGCTAATTGCACCTTCCACTATGTGAATTCATTTCAACTTAAGACATAGACATGGTGCAGGCAGATATATTCAGTGAAAAGTGAAAACGAAGCGTACAACATAATAGTAATTAATGAAAAAATAACAGAAGTCACTTGAGCATAATTTATATAGGTGTAACTTTGTTGAGTTAGGGTTAAAACACTGAATTCGTCAAAAAAAAAGAAACCCTGTTATTTGGTTTTGATTTGAAGTTTTGATGTACCTACTCGTATATTAAGGTTAAGCGTTACAACACAAGAAGGACCACTTTTGCTTTTCAACCATTTTTCAACATAATATTAATATTGAGTTGCATATTGTAAATTGTAATGTAATTAATTTTTCTGATGAAACTTCCACAAAGAAAGATAAAACACAGAGATTAAATTCTACTTCCCATTCTGGCACATCTTGCCGTGCATAAGTAGTTCTGTCTTCTGTCTCCTTTGCGTTTGGCTTCACTTACCTGCGGCAAGCACCCCTGTCAGTTGCGCCCTGGTCAGTTGCGCTTCATTTAACCTTTGCCTTCTTAAACCCTATGATTACGAGGACATGTATTTCTGTAATTTAATTATGGATTTATGGCAAAGTTAGTTAGCTTAAAGTTTGCAAGGAGTATATATGTATTCGCTATGCAACGTTTTTAGAATTTGGCACAAGGCATACACGGCATGAAAATATAATTCAAATCAAATAAATACCTATGGCGTCTACTGACGACGACGGCTGCATGGCCTGGGTCCAAGGGAGTAGGCGGGGGTAGAAATGACAGGGAACTTAATATTATTAATCGTCGTGGGACGGATTGATAGCTGAAGACGAAGCTTATTGTCTTACAGTATTACTTCCTCATGTAAACAAAAAAAGTGGATGAGCAAGAATTATTTCTTCTTATTAGTTTTGCATTACGTAGAAGGTACATGGTTCTTTTAGTGCCTTGCTTAGACAACGACACTTTCACCCACTGACTGACCAACAATGGAAAGGGATGTGTGAATGACGTCAATCCTCACGTTGTTGTTGGGAATATCTTATGTTGGCTCCGCTCGTGGAATACACGAGGGCTGATTCTGGTGATGGTGACTCAGTTTTTTGTCAGTTCAATATTTCCTTATAGTAATTCTGAGGTTTCGACTTTGACTATTATTTTTTTCACTAAAAATTTTACTTTCAATTCATGACACTTATATTATATATGTACATACATACATGTCATTTGTCAAAGTAGTATTAGGGTTTCAGAGTTTAAGCAATTCTTCGTGTGGAAATTGAAGATGAATAATGTAGGGATGTGAAAACTGAAACATGAGACAGACAGGAATCATCCGAAGCGATTGTATGTTAAGTCAAATAGGCGTAATTTCTATTTTGTTCTGGGATTAGTGCCTGATTGAATCCTGTCAAACATCGTTACTGAACATCGTGTAACTTTTATAATTGCATCCCATATGATGATGTGACATGCCGCTGCACGAACTTCCTTTTTCCGACTCCCTAAACGAATTAAACACGCCTGTTAACCGGGCAAACCTGTTTATACTTCAATTTCCAATGCGTGGATGTGTTAATTCATTGTACTTCATGTAAAGCTCGCTGGGATTCCTCTTCTAATACAAATCCTACTGCATATCTTGAACAATTATAATTAGAAATGCGACTTAAACATTGTATGCTAAATTAGAAGTACGTATTCTAAAATTTAAATAAACCTTAGCTAAATTTTCCTCAAATTAATGAGGACTTATAAATACTTTGTGCCCAATTGATTTGCTCGACAGTTGAACCTAGGAAATTGACATTATTGGATAGATCTTAGAACGCAGAACAAATATCAAAGTTATTGGTTTATCAAATAGATTGAACTGATTGTCCCTTTAATTAGAAGCAATTACAGCATCAGCAAGAAGCAAGAAAATGTGAATATTGTGATTCATCAGTAAAATTTCGGCGTTACATCTTATTTGAACCGATTTCTTTAGCTGTAGTGTTTTTTGTCCACAGTAACAAAGGCTGATAATTATGAAGGTGATACTGGTAAGTAGTGTTGTATGTATACTGAGCAAAAAACCTTTTTCCAAGAATTTGTGAGGTACATACTCGTGTTGTTGTACATACATATATCCTATGATTTTCGACGCGGATGAATCCACACGCTATACCATTAACGTTAATGAACTTTTGAACGCAACATGTAAAAACTCCAACACAGAACACAACAAAACCTCCGTCTGCCTCGTATATCATTCATTTTCATTTACAATTCACAATTCACATCAAATTCTGTGTACATTATTGTATCTTACATAGCCCATACGGCAAAAACAGATTTCTCAAACCTGAGAAACACAAATGCGGCTTCTTATCTTTGTATATGTATGCTCTACCTATATGAACAACAAACCAAAAGTAACGAGATGTAACAATTGGCAAATGTATAATATTTTCCCGGATTACTTATTTTATTTCTTTAGAATAATTGTGATTTGTGACAGGATAGAGACAAATTCCTACCAAAGATTCCTGGCAAGTCCTTTTGATTAGCGTTGAAATTTATATTGTGCAATGCTAAATGCTAATAAGCGTAAATAAGAAGCTCCACGGATGATTTGTTATCAAGAGTTTGCATATTGTATAATCGATTACATAAGGACAGACAGAGATCGGCCAAGATTTTAGAAGTATTTGTAGCAATGCGTACTAAATTAAGTTTTATTCTTCCCAGATTGTCGCGTGCCTGATTGCGGTTACCTCAGCTCTGCCCACGCTCTCAACAATGTTTCCATTCTTATTCAAAACGAGACTACCACAAACCACACCGATGCCAGCAACAATACGGCGTGAGTATAATTTGAGACGAACCACAAATTTCTTTACAAAATCCAAAGGAAAGAAACATGAGAAGCGAAAGTTCCATTTGCAAGTCTCATTCGGACCGATCATATACCCGGAAGCTACCACACCCAACTATGACGAGGAAGAAGTGGCTGCCCAGCCCCAGCGACCCCGACCAACAACAACCACAGAACCGACGGATTATGAGCAAATCCAAGAATCCGAGGAAGAAATATTATCCGAAGGTTTCACGGAACCTCCAACAAAGCCCACTACTACAACAACGGCGAAGCCCTTCAAAAAGAAACCCCACCATTCTCAACACCACAAACATAAATCTTCATTCCTCCAGCACTTACACGATAAATTTCCCAAACTACATGATTGGCTTTATGACAATGAAGCTGCTGCTGCTCCGGCTTCACCAAGACCACCGCGAATGCCGCATAATCACAAGAAAAAGCACCACCTCCGCCATCCAAAAACCCTTTACACAGCTCCAAAGAAACCAAAGCATATTCTAACTCCACCGAAGAAAGTTGCCCCGAAACGGAGACCAACGACGACGGTCAGGCCTCGACCGAGACCAACTACGCAACCGCCATTTGAAGAAGAGGAAGATATTCAACCTGGTGGTCAAACCCCACCGCTACCTCCACCAAGAAGAAGACCCACCACAACGAGGCCCACCGAGTATCAGCAATTTCCAGCCAAACCTTCAGTACCATTTGAAGAAGAAGAAGATATACAACCAGGTGGACAGACACCTCAAAACCAAAAGGGATATAATTACAAGCGACCAAAAATTTCTCGAGAAATCTTCTTCTACGAACCACCTCCACAGTTCGCTCCAAGCAAACCCAGACCATTCCAGCCAAAACCACCGCTCCAGCCCAAGAAGCAATACAAAGTTATATTCATCAAAGCACCCGAACCTGAACCTCCAATAATACCAGAAATTCCACAAATCCAACCCGCTCCCGAGCAGAAGACGCTGATATACGTGGTTGCAAAAACCCCAGAGGAACCGCCTAAAATCACAATTGATGCGCCTCTGGAAACATCGTCCACCAAACCTGATGTATTCTTCGTTCGATACAAAGTGACCACCCCACAACCTGATGAATCAGAAGAAGACATTCAACCTGGTGGACAAGTTCCGGAAGCAACTACCAAAGGCTACAAATATCCTCAACCAACACAGAAGCCAAAGCCGAAACCTCGTCCAACGACTACCACAACTCCCTACCCCGACGAAAGCGAAGAGGACATTCAACCAGGCGGTCAAACACCTCCCCCTGTCAAGCCAAGCAAAGAATATTTACCCGCAACAACAGAGGCTCCAGAGGAGGAGGAAGATATACAACCTGCTGGACAACTGCCCCCTGACGAGTACCTACCACCCGCAGAAGAGGAAGAAGATATTCAGCCAGGCGGTCAGATGCCCACGGAACCTCCTGAAGAGGAGGAGGATATTCAACCCGGGGGTCAAACGCCGACCACTCCAGGATCCACATACCTGCCTCCGCTACCTGACGAGGAAGAGGAAGACATCCAGCCGGCTGGTCAGCTTCCGCCACTGACACCCGCCTATGACTATCTTCCGCAACGACCTTTGGACTATGGCGGTTATAATTCCCAACCAAAGCCGAACAACCAGTATTTACCCTTGCCCCTTCCTAAGTACGGTCCATCCAGCAATAGCTATAATATACCGATAACTTATGGGCAGGAACTCAGTAGTATCTATAATAATTTCAATGGCAATTCTTATAACAATAATAACGACAACAACTACGGAAATGCGAATAGCAACAGGTATTTTCCACAGGATAGTTCATATCAAAACCAACAAAATCAGAATGATTTTTATTACAATCATAAGCAGCCAGGCCAAGACAATTCATATTACAATAATAATCACAACCAGAAGAACAACTTCATTGATCAAATCGAGCCAGCTATACAAACGTATTTTCCGCAGCCACAACCCTTAGATTATAATGAGCCGCATTTTGCTCGTCGAGCATTTATAGACGAGGATGAATCTCTTAAGTAAGTACGACCGGATTATTTTCCATTAAAGCAGCATTTCTGGATGCCGCGAATGTGATTGCGATTTATTACATTAATAAATACTTTATTTTTTACAGGAATTTGCTGTTCACTTCTCTTGGTCTTACTGGTTTCCGCTAAAACACGGTTGTTCCGTACATTTATATATAAAGCCAAGCTAATGGCAAAGTGCTTGATTCGGTACAAACTAACCGGAACGTTTGTATTTAAATGAATAGGTATATAAAATTTATTCAGTATAAAATTTCTGTACTAGTGAAAATTATTATCGGTATTTATTGAGTAAATAAGAAAATTAAAAAATGAGTATTTAATTGAAGGCTATGGAATGACAAAGATATAAATAAAAATCATTAAATTAACCTGAACGACCAAACGGTAAGGAATCATTATGCATATAGATCAGGCACAGGAACACAAATGTAGTTAAATTAAAATGATTATTGTTTGTAGCTGAGACTTCGGAACAAAGTCGCGTGGCATAATTTAAGGTTTTTTGCATGCGCAATAAATAACGAATGAAATTAACTGTACAACTATAGGACTCGTATTTATTGCCAGTGCAAGGGCTGAAGTCGAAGCAATGAAATCTTTCGATGACCTGCTAGCGCTGGCAGCCGCTGAAATATTTGTTGAATTATCAGCAAGAGGGATTTGTTGCATAATATTTCGAATTGAGGGCTCAATCTTCATCCCCGCACCAGTGGCATTGTTGCTTATGTGCGGCCTTAATGATTTTGAGCCCTTCAACCCCATTCCGAAGGGTTGTACGGACTTCGTTATCAGATAGTATTTACCTTTTGTGTTTTTGGAACAAGGTTGGAACCCATGGAACCAATGGAACCAATGGAACCCATGGAACCCATGGATGCAATGTTCTCCGTGGTTGAACATCCGCACTTTCCTTCCAGAAAATCAAACCATCCATCACACCGGCATCCTGTAAAACTACCCTCGTTTTCGATTGACTCCGCTAACACGTCTAGGGCTCTCGTATGACTGCATGACAATTCTGTTAGAAATTAGTAGGTTCATGAAACTAATCATTGCTACATCTCATTGGCTCATTATGAATTTCCAATGATTACGAAAATTGACAGGACTATTCCTGAAAATTTGACCCAGGGGTCAAGCTCAGGCTCAAGTTATGCTGGTTTTAACGGCGATAAGTAATCATCACATTCGTAACTGGTTATGGAATTCTCTGGACATCCAGGTTGATATACGCCTTTGTTTGGGTAAAAATCTGCATGGCCGGAAGGACCTCCCATACCTAGGTGATTCTTCAGCCAAAAATTGTCACCTCCATCCGTATGAATGACGTCGACTTTTGCATCTGAAGAATCTAGTTTGTACTCCTTGTCAACGTATCTGAGAAAACAAAAGAAATTGGAACACAATTATTAATGATACACCTAACAAAAACAGGGTGTTATTCCTTAAGATAAGTTTCTTAAGTGCTTGACTGTTCAAGTAAAAGAAGAAAAAAGTGATATATGTGTCAGCAGTAAATGACAACGCGATATTATCAAGAATGACTCACCGAAAAAGTGGCATCGCCGGATCTAAGCCTATAAAGTGGTAAACAATTAAAAGCTAAAGTAGTTCATATACAACTCAAATGATTCGAAAAATTATACTAGCAGTGAAAGTTACATTGTTAATTACCGGTAATTCGTGCTATTTCTCCGTCCAGCTCACCTCCGGTCATACCCGCCGTATGGGCTCCCAGACTGAATCCAATTACATGTGTCGTACTCATATCCGCCTTTAGATTCTTCAGGAGGAGCGCTGTCTGTTTTGCAACTGTTGTAGTTGCGGCGGCCGCAGTCGTGTAGCTGAAGTATCTCGGCCATTCCCAGTCAACCATAATAACGTTGTAGCCACCCTGTTTCAAGTACGCTGCGGATAAACAGTAACGAATTCGTGACGGTTAATTTGTAATCCTCAATTATGAATTCAGTTGATCCGATTCTCCTTGGTGTTAGAAATAATCATAATACCGTCTTTAATACGATGAAAGATTTTTTCGTTAGCGGTTTGAGTGAACCCGTGTATCACAACTTTCGTTGGTCGATTTTGTTTGAAATGAAACGAGGCTGAAACATTTTCTGGTTTTATGCTCTCCCAGTTGTACGTGTTCTCCCTGAATAGAAACAAGAACTTAGTTCACAAGGTATACATACTAATAAATATTGCATTGGCTTTACTTGTATTTCAATTTCACCTCGTATAAAGGATGAATGAAATTTATTGCGATGCTCTAACCCAATGTAATTCCATTCGAAATGCCTCATTGTTATGGACAAATTCCCTGGCCCAAGTAGGCAATCCTAAAGAATTGGACAGAGGTTCAGTGTTTCGATCCAATTAAATTAGAATACCATCAAAACATCATATTTCTTGCGATTTGCTCATTTGAGGCTAATATGCGGCTATGTGTTGGACTGTTTAGGACAGCATGCATGTAACTGTCCAGATGTTGTTAGTCACTGTAGTAAATGATATTGCAAGGAAGGAACCTGAATACAAAATTGTATACTGCATATACCACTTGACAAGAATTTAGTGAATCATTATTGCTTGTTAGCTAGAGGTTAATGTATATCCCTTCACTCTTTTTGGGCACGGGAATTTTTTAGATGGGGATTTCTGTAGTTTCTTCGAGTTGGTTTGAAGGTGAAAGGTAGAGAATTTCAATGCCAAATGTATTATGGGTGTGATGGGGCCCTCTATGGGTTCCGTTAAGATTTACGCTACGGAATTAGTTCAAGGTTAAGCACTATTTTTATTTGGAAATTCTCAGTTAAGCAATAAAGCGTGTGAGCTACCTGGATTTCCAGAGCGCTACGACATGTATCAGAGCCCAGTCAATACTTTATGTGGAAAACAGATAGACAGCCCTCTGTACCCAATGTAAGGCTGTTATGGCAGAGGTCAAGGCCAAGCACTTTTTTCTATTTCAAAATTCTCACGTTGCCCCAACTTCACTTTTGTTTAGAAAATCATAGCTCCTAAACGAGAGGCCTGCAAGAGTTGAAACTTATACAGATTAAAGCAGAACCGTAAGGCTTTCGTTTGGCGTATCGATCATGTCTGGGCGTGTTGAGCAAAAAAAGTTATCAACGTTTATTTGAAAAATCTCAACTTTAATTTTTCAAAAAATCGTAACATAAAAACGGTAATACTGCAGGCATTGAAACTTATATGTAATAAAGCGTATGGGTAGGGCATTCGAATACTACAAACAGCAAGTCATTACCTCACAAGCAAAAAAAGTTATTTACATTTATTGAAAAATTCTCATATCGCCCCAACTTTTTTTGAATCTTTAGAAAATCCTAACATAAAAACGTGATAACTGCAGCGATTGATATTGATATGGAATTAAGCATAGGAGTAGGGCTTTCAAATCGTGCAACCACCAAGGCATAAGGTGTATGGGAAAAAAAGTTATTAGTATTTTAATTGGAATTCCTCAAAGTGCCCCGACTCAACTTTGATTTTCAAAAAATCCTAACATAAAAACGGTACAACTGCGGGGGTTGAAATTGATATGGAATAAAGCATACGAGTAGGGCTTTCATATACCGCAATCACCAAGTCATTATCTGCATGGGAAAAAAAGTTATGTACATTTGTTTGAGAATTCTCAGGTCGCCCTGATTGAACTTTAATTTTTAAAAAAATCGTAACATAAAAACGTGAAGACTGCAGCGATTGAAATTGATATGGAATTAAGCATAGAAGTAGGGCTTTCAAATCGTGCAACCACCAAGGCATAAGGTGTATGGGAAAAAAGTTATCGACTCTAATGTAAAAATTCCAAAATCGCACTGACTCGACTTTGCCATTTTTAGAAAAGCATATCTCCTAAATGCCATGACTGTCAGAAATGAAATTTATACTGAATAAAGTTCAAAAGTAGAGCTTTCGAATGCCGTATCAATCAAGTCTGTAACTCTTAAGCGAAAAAAGTTATTAATTTTTATTTATGAATACTCAAGTCGCGTTTACTCTTGATTTTGTTTTAGAAAATTGTAAATCTAAAACGTGACAACTGCGTGTAATGAAATTCATACTGAACAGAGAATGAGACTTGGGCTTTCATTTGCCGTATTAACCAAGTCTGTAAGTGTGGAGCGAAAAAAGTTATTAATTTTAATTTATGAATATTCAAGTCGCGTTTACTCTTGATTTTTTTAGAAAATTGTAAAACTGAAACGTGAATACTGCGTGTAATGAAATTCATACTGAACAGAGGATAAGACTAGGGCTTTCGTTTGCCGTATCAACCAATTCTGTAAGTGTATAGCGAGAAAAGTTATTAATTTTAATTTACGAATATTCAAGTCGTATTATATTAATACACTTACCATCTTGAGCTTCTGTAACAGACTGCGGATGCCATTCAGCGTTATCAAAGAAATATGCTTATGCTCGGAAATGAGAAATTCAATGATTCATGAGAGAATGAATTACAAGTGTACACAGTTTACTTTGACTCAAATTTTACACTCATTTATTTCGAACATCTAACCTAAAATACATACATATTAAACTTACAAACTACACCATATACCTAATCATATTTTCTTTCGGCATGGGGCCTCTATAGCCTATAGGTACAGAAAAAGCATTAGATAGCCATAACCTAGTACAATCTATAGTATAGCAAGTTAATTTATCTACGTTCACTATGACTTGACCTTTAGAATCTATTTTAACAAAACTTACTTTAGTGCGTTTATTCTCAAAATCTAAAACACTTTGTTTTAAAATTAAATGCCGCTGTTCATCTCTTAAATTATTCTTATTTACACCCTTACATTGATATTTTTCATCTTCGTCTCCGAATTTTAGACTATAACTAGCTACTCGTGTACCTACAAATTCCTTGATATTATTATGGACAATGCGCCAGACACCTGGCACACCGATATTATGCTTGGAATAAAGCCTATGGGTTTCTGGTAGGTTGCTAAAATCGAACTTATCTCGAATTGCGTAGAGTCTTTCAAAATAATCCAAATTCCAGTCATAAATTTTGATGAACAGTGAATCCGTATTTGATAGGATTAAACTACAATCTGGAAATTGAGGCTTTATTATATCGTAATACTGTGTATAAAGTGCCAATTTAGCTAATTCAAGTATAGTAGCTCCAACTAAGCGGATATGCGCATCAGTTCCTGACCCTTTCGTGAATTGAAAACAAGACATGTTCTCGCCGAGTATCTCAACGTTTTCAAACCTATCCCTTCTTAGTAACTCTTTGCATTTAGTAGTGCTAAAACAAAGTTTGCATTCAGTATATGACAGGCCATCTGATAGCGTCTTTCCGAAAATTACATTAATCTCATCTTTATGTTCAGCCTTCTCCAAATCAGAAGTAGCTTGGTTTCTCTTATCCACGTGATATCGTATGTAGGGTTCAAGAAACCGCTCTTCTCTGCACTTGAACCCGCGTTTCACGTTAAGTAACCTATAATCATGATTTAAAAGAAACTTTAAACTTTTATAGTAGAAACAGTCATCTGTTTTATCTAAAAGTGTTAATAAAGTACGGGTCGTTGTGCGCCCCAAACCTTTACAGAAATCTGATGAGCTGTGCTGAATTCCAGACTTAATTGTAATTTCTCGTTTATCTGGCCAAAGAGGGAAATCTTTATATTTAAAATGAAATTTCGAATCTAATGTTAAACTACATTCGAAATAATAGCCTATGCCGGTGTCTATGGGTGGATTTGCATAATCAAACTGCCGAAGTTCTTCCTCCGTCATCCACTCATAGTCACCTATTGGTAGCATATCCATACAGCAAGTACCATAGCTCAAAACACGATCAATTTCTAA
>JAQFYT010002257.1:0-13405 GCA_034694925.1 Ceratophysella denticulata | reverse complement strand
TTACTAGTTAGCGTCTTAGTAGCTGGAAAAAATATGGATGACCGTATTACGCTATAGAAAGACGAAATAAGCAATTTACATTTGCTCGCTCGGATTACGCGTTACGATTTTAAAGTTAAGATTCATGTATTCAAATTTTTCAACAAAATTGTTGATTTCAATTTTCTTGTTTACTTTTCCTGGTAAAAACTAAACTGAATTTTTAATTTGTTTACTTAAATATCGGCCAACTTGTACGGGCAATTCTCGTTAAATCCGTCGAAAAACCTTGCGCTCAATATTGACCATTATTACCTAACCTAATATCTACTTAATTTGAGCATCACCGTTACAGAAGCAATAATGTGTTTCCAGGTACAATATTGAGGTAGAAACGGTAGAAACAAGAGAATTGATGGGTCCCAATCGCAATTGCCATATATTTATCGGATATTGGTTTAAAATAAACATGGAATATTTCTCTTCAGGAGTATAAGCAGTAATTGCTGACGTTCTATCTGAATGTGATATTATCAAATCCTGTAATTATTCCAATGACACTCATAAGTTGACTAACTCATATTTTCTGTGGAATATGCATCGATATAGAATGGAATTATTCTATATCGATGGGATTATGTGACTCAAGGTTTTACAGTATTAGAGCTAACTATATTGTTCAATTCTTCAATTATATGATTTCAAGAAGATAAAACTGAGCTGATCGAAAAACGAGATTTAATTATAATAGGTCGATGGGATATCCGAATATATTATTCTAACAGTAATAACAAGCTTAAAATCCGAAGAAGAAGCATGTATCTACTAAAATCTCCATCAATTAACATTCTACAGTAGGCAATTAAATGATATTCTGCTCTCAATTGAACCATATTAAATTAAGTATAATTTAATTGTATTGCACACATAACTAACAATTTACAGGAGCTAAAATTATTCTGAAATTGAAAATCAATATTTTCTGAAATACTGAAAAACTAATTTCAAAATAGAAATCCATTCGTAACACCACTGCTACCGATACCAATCTATGTATGTATGTATATGTTTAAGGATTAAGGCTACTCAGCTGCTTGCGGCCGCAAGCGGGCCAATTGCAGACTGCTCCTATGACAAATCTTGTGAAGGTCGTGATTAGGCGAAACTATGAACTTGGTGGGGAGTTGGTAGAAGCGGCATTTCTAAGGAAGTTAGTTTAATAATCCACAGTGGAGAAAGGTTGGGGTAAATACAGAGTATATATAATATAAATAAAATAAATAATAATAATAAATATAAATAATATAAATAGGAATTTCCCCTCGTTAGGTACTATGATTTCTGAATTAGTATTCCAAACCGCGCCGCGCTAGGCTTGTGCCAAAGCGCACTCGGCAGAGGCATTATGGACTCCAGCAGTATCTCGAGTACGCTGTAGGTAATACATAAAACTTACACCTGCGCACTATTGAAGCCACGTAGACTGAAATCGGACTTATGGTATCTCTCGGTGCAAGTCTGCCTGCGCTGCTTGCAATAGTCACGGTAATTTCGTCATGGCAACAGAGAAGCCAAAAATTAAATACTTTCTCTCTGTAGACCACACACACATGAGCCAACAACTGCGCTCCATCAAATCTAGAACAGATTGTTAATATTGTAACCAACATTATTTACACCATTCAAGCTTTAGATAAGCGGCTTCCATAAGAGTATAACCTAGTGTGTCAGTTAGCGTAACCCAGCGTGCACATGTCACTCGATATTCCTCCCTTTATTATACTGTGCATCATGAATAATGGTGTAACTAACTTAGACACGGAAATAAAGGTCGAATACGAATAAAAGGTCAACCTAAATCTATTTACCAACCGAATTTTTTACGACAGCTCAAACAGATTATACTCGTTTATTCAAAATGATTTCAGTCCGCAAGAGTACTCATTTGTCTCACGGCACCAGACAGATGCCAAATTAATTACTTATATCAATTTACCAAACTGTCTCTGCAGACTTCGCACTTCTGAGCCTCAAAGCATATAATTATACGTCCTTCATAATCTATGAGTTTTCTTGGTACACACTTTAATTTGATTTTGGAGTGATCATGAGAGTCGTGTGCTTTTACGTCGCGTTTAGAGCAGTTCTCTAATGTGATCTCAACGACTACTGGTCAATAGTTGTATTGACTTTTAAAACAACCTCAAAGACCATCGGTACCGAAACCAAAATAGAATCAGGGTTCAAGATTCAAATCAAATCATATACGAATTGCGCTCGTGGAAATGCAAATCGTGAACATTCACAATTGATTGGCTTTTCCGGTCACTTGCAAATTATGTACTTATCATTAATGACAATTGCCGAGTTAACTGAACGAACAGGCGAGTAAAAAATCTAGTAACAACTGATTGATTTATTACTTTGAGTTCGAGATACTCCTTATGCCATGGCTATGCCAATAAACTATAACTAGCAAGAGAAGCCATGGCAACCATGGCCCGTCGCGTAATGTTGTCAACCGTAAGCAAGCGCTCGCCCACACTAGTAGTTGTCTATAATGTCTCAAAAGCCGCCTTTTCAGTCTTTCACCTACACGTGTGTTACTGTTGATATATCAACATGCCGGTGTGCACTACTTGTTTACAGGTCCACAGTTTGTTTACTTCTTGAAAATATCAGAAAATTTGAATTTCAAGAATTGACCAATCATATACGTACCACACGGCTCACAGGCACATTCACACGCACATTCACACGCACATTCACACGCACAACCGACATTCTACGAAAATATTAGTTAAGATGAGTTTCCACTCTTTGTGTACAGTTGTATATTGAGTCGGGAACCTGGAAGAGAATAAAGGCCCTCGTTTCCTTTGTGGGCTCATTAAGGTCAACCCTTTGAAATTAGTTGTATGGAAAAACCTAATGGAAATTAATTTATATTATAACCTTCCGTTTCCCATTATTATAGTACGACGTCACAAAAGTTTTAGTCGTGCTGGAATATTTCGGCGGGCGGGTCGAATACAAACATGTCTATAGAAAATACAATATCTTCACCTTGAGCAGCCCCCTGCGGCGTTTTTGAGTTATTCTGGGGTGAAGCTGCCGTTGAACCCTAGTTTTAGCAGATAATTTCTAGTGCAACCTTGTCTGATTGTGAGTTGTTTAGAACGTCAGTGCAGAGGGTGTTCAAAAACTGGGTAAAATGTACAGTGTGTTCCTGTGTGCATCAGTAAGAATATCTGATGCATGGGCCGATTAGTATTAATTAAGAAGGATTTTTGAGTGATTATAGCAGAAACAAAGTTTCATGGTTACTTGTGCATGTTAACAATGGCTATTACAATAAAACGGGAATATGATAGGCTCTTAAATGCTCTGGCTTTGACAATATACAAATGAGCCGGGTGATACTTAAGCGTAGCGAGAGTACCTTATAAAAGGTAGATTGTTTTTCGTCGGAAAGTTGGGTGGGAAATGAAATTCCAGGAAAATGGTAATAAAAACAAATAAAAGTTATAATCAGAGCCTGAACGAGGTTCTTCGAAGAGATGAGTTTTGAATTAATTCTCTCCCTTTTGTCTTGATATGTTACATTAATCGATTTTTCCTCCAATCTCCCCCTCCAAACTCTGGGTAAATTAATTACCTCTCTATTGTGACTCATGAGTACTGGAAGTGTAGCTTAAAGAGTCGTAATAATCTTCATTTCCTAAATTCCAATTAGCTACTGCTGCTGGTAGAGCATTAACTACAATAAAATTCGAGGAATTGATCTGAAGTATTCCATAGGTAAGTACATTAAACTCAGGGTAACTCTAAAGACATAGTCGTCGGCAAAAACGGTTCATGGATGTAAGTACAACATAATATTTCAAACTGCTTAATTTTATGCATGGTTACACAACTTGAAAGTTTTTTTTTGGAGATCCTGCTAACCATTAGTACGGAAGTGTACGTACATCAAAGGGTTTTGGGTAAAGAGGAAAAAATAATTTCTAATGTCATTCACTCCATCATAATAAGAAGATAGGAAAAACTGAGCCAGTTATTTTTTTGCTGCTGCACATCACATTACATCTTTCGGCATTGTTCTTTTTCTGATCTATCTCTCCAAATAACAAACTCTCTATCTTCATCATCCACATTGTCATCACATCAGCTCATTTAAGTCCAATTGTCCTTTTTAAATAGTCCTCTCTTGTCCGTACAACTGCTCAAAGTACAACATGGAGCCAGTAGTGTCGTCCCACTAACAAAAAATCGCCCAAGGCAGCAGCAAAGTACAGCATAGTAGTGTGAGTGTGCACTTCTTACATTATCCTCATAAAAATATGCAATGGACGCGACTGTTCTGGTCCAATACAATTTTAGATCTGTATCGAAGAAATGTCGATAAAACGCAGATGCCATGCCACGGCCACATTCAAACAGACTCCATTTTTCATAATGCGAACAGACTTATTCAAGGATCTCTTGAATTCTGTCTCTTGTGCATTAATGGATTTCGACGTACGTAGGTAAGTAGATATGCGGCACTAAATCGAATTATCCAGCATTTGGCTTTTTACCATCACAAAGAATGTCTGATATTATGATCAAGTACAGAGTACTTTGCTCACCTGTGGATTATGTTGGTAATTCATGATGATATTCTAGTTGTGACTGTTGCTACTTTTAAATTTTGTTCGCCAAAAGCGAAGATCACTTCACAAGTAAACTTATGTACGGAATAGAGTGTTTATTACTGCTGGGATAATCATGCAACACTGTTCGTACGAAGTTACGCATAAAAAGTCAACCAACTCAACTTTACTTTTACACCTGTGGAAATAGACTAAACTTTGTCCAGTAGTAATGGGCTTCAACGGCGTCGATTCTGGAGTGCAAGTTGTTGACCTGGCCTTCGTATTGGAAGTAGTTAACGAGCTCAAGATTCCATGCACTTGTTTGTGCAAGTCAGAAGAACTTGGCGTGTTAGCAATGAGTTCAATTTACATAAAAAATTGTACTATGGCACGCTCCAAAACTACCAGAAGCAGCTGTTACTACATTTATAGAGTTGCAAAAAAGTGAACCAACAGGTAAGGCTTGAGAAGTCAATCTATGTGGGACTAACTGCTAGCAGAGACTGTTCATCCACATCGTGATCATTACATTCCTATCATCCACTAGTTAGCAGAGCAAGGAAGCAGAACTGTGTAAGGTCCGAGTGAGGAGAGTCCAGCCAGAAGACCAGGGCACAACAGAACAATTAGGAACTTCATGTATCCTCAGGTGCTTCTCTCCAAAGCCCCAGCACATGACAGAGGCAAGATCCGAGCCCCACACCCCCGGTCTGGAAGGCGCCAGGCATTATCCCCTTCGGCATTCTTAACTTTTTTCTTCACTCACAATAAGATCTCTATTACACCAGAGGGGTTTCATAGGAAATCATTTTGCTCCGTTACCGTGCGGTACGCATATTTAGAACCATGAGCTACACTACAAAATATTCAGTTGCAAAATCTCTATCAGGATCAGTAGCCAGGATTAACCTACTTTACATTGAGAAGGTAAGACGTTCGGTGATTGGATGGAAATTCAATTCAAATTCTCTGTTTTCTGGTTCAAGCGCTAGCAGGAATGCATAATATACAAATTAGGTACATAGCTCATATTCCTTCCGAATAAAAGGATTTTATGCAACAAATTCCTTCATAATACAGTCCACTAATATTAAACAATTTATTAATTACCTTTAATCAGGGGTGTCATTTAATGGCGCCGACAAAAATGCTTAAACTTATTGCCGCCAAAAATGCTGAAACTTGTCGACAAACGTGTTCCGACTTCTAATTTGCACAAGTTCGGCGAAAAAAAGCTTAAAAACGATTGCGCCAGGCCTAACCTAACCTGACCTAATCAAACTTGTGTAAAAATTAGAATTGCCAAAAAATAGTTTTGATAGAATACCTTAGCGGCAAGTTTCAGCATTTTGGCGGCTCGTTTAATAATAAGCGTTTAATAGGTACAAGGTCCAAAGCTGCCATCCGGCAGATTTTTTGTGCCCATATGTGTGCTTGTTGTTGTTAGTTATCTATTCGGCTGTTGCTGGCTGGACCCTGACCCTTTCCTTACTTTCCGTGGTGCACTCAAGTCCGGGCTCGTGCCCTTCAGAGCTTAAGCGGCCTTTCCTTTGGAAATACTTTTTATACCTTTCGGGGTTCACACATAAAAAAACTTGTCTTCTTGATCATCTTCAGGCCCGAGGGAGAATGGAGCATGTGAGGAGACTTAACAAATACATAAGTAATGGGGGACCATTACGTATTTTTTTTGTCCAAGTCTCGCTTCAGCCTCCCTACATTTCTCCCTACTACCTCTGAATATGCAGGTTGTTGGAGACAGACATTAATATTATAATTTGTAATCATCAGGAAATATTATTATTGCTCAAACGGAGAACCCGTGAACACATCGATTTGAAAGTACTTACCTCACAAAGAAAAAAATCCAACGGAACCCTAAACGGTTAATCTAAACGCTTATGATTACTTTCATGTAATTTCATATTCGACTGAAAATGAATGCGAGTTAATTCTACGTGGTGTAGTCCTTCAAGAAGTTATTGTAGATCCGACACATAAATAATTCGATGTCGAAACACAGTATCATCTGTGTATCTTATACATAATATTGACATGTAGCTCAATTTCAAAATCACGTGATGATTTCTCATCGCCACACTAGGAAGAAATTAAGTAAACTATGACTCCAAACTCTGAATATATAATTTTCCATAATTGACGCGTTCATAGTTCTGCGATACAAGAGTTAATTACAGTATTCGTAGAATGACCATTCTAAAAGTTCTCAACAGTTGAAGAAGACCTAAAGTCACAAGTCAATTTGATAGCACGCAAACGTAATTAAGGGTTATGAATGCAGTTGGTTGGTTCATACAAGAGTGAACATACCACAGAAGAGCTCTTGTTGACTTTCACCAAGAAATTGAGAATTCAATTCCTCGTAAACAAATTCAATTGCGAGAGTTTTGACATGTGCCCGTCTCCGTGCATCTTACACCCAGCCTTGGCCCGAGACTAACACGTGTAAGTGCACGAGCAAGAAGGGAGCCAGGAATGAACTCAGCCACAAGTTCAAGCTTTCAAAAAACAGGATAAAAAATCCTAACATGATGGTTTGAAACCGTGCTGCCTGTCGTATTTCGGTTCCAAATAAGTAGCTACTAGTTCCTACTGTTGTTCCATTCTGATACAAAGGAAAGACGCAGCAGGTGCAAATAATGTACAGTGCATGGATGTAATTTTATAAAAGCTACTACCCTTCTCCAAAGATCCTCATAATATTAGCCTGCCCTGGGCTCCATCAGGTCGACCCTTCTCAATTGCAAATGGTAAAATCGAAACTAGATTTTCCTCCAAATTACCTCAATTCACTCATTGATTTCCACTAATGCTCTCTTTTGTTTGAATATAACGGCTTACAAGGGAAGAAAATGTGATTTTGAGTGTAAATCAGATTTTCAGGATATCAGACAATTGACAAAGTATAATTCTGAAGGCGCTCAAACCAACTTAAGGGTATTTGCTTCCAAATTCTGAAGTAACCTGACGTGGCATGAAGATCTAGCAGACGGTTCCTTTAGCTCCTGCTACCTGTACCTGTACCTCCAGGTTCCATAAAAAAGGAATTCAGAGCAGGTGGCCCTCACATCATCATAGAACAAGTTCTGAGCCTATTTCGTTCAAGAAACTACTCCAATGTCCACGTCTTAACGGAATGGAATACTTTTAAACCCTTCTTCGTTTGTTTCTACTCATTTCAGATCTTTTTTTTTTGAAAAAAAAACAGAGATAAGATCAGAAGTCGGCGCATGTTACACAAAGTAGGAGTGAGCCCTCTTTCTCCGTGTTCCAGTTTTTCTTCTTGGACTCTGCCCACTGGACCATGCATAAGTACGTGTGTACTTAATCATTAAGTCGTAAATCACAGCTACTTAAACGTTTTATGGTTAGGAAGCCCCTCAAGTGTAATTTACTACTTTGTACAACTCCTACTCCGACTTTGAAATTAAATTCTTCACGTCAGCCTCCATATGTTTATCCAATGATATACAGGGATTTTCTCGGGGAGGGCAAGTAGAAGGCATTTACATAGGAAATACGGGTCTAATACAAGCAAATGATTCATATTTTCGGTAAGTCTGTTGCCTTATCCATACAAAAACCCTTGCCAAAGATGAGCAAGTGTATAAATACGCCAATGTCGTGTCGAAAGTCGAATTATCTTAATGTAACACTACACCAAATATCTCGATGTACCGAAACACACATTATACTTTTAACGAAACGAGAAAAAGGTGTCAGAGAGGAAACGTCCATAAAAGTCTACAGGTCAAAAGTCTCACTCGCTCTTGCCACGCTGTAGCTCATAAATGTGGGCCTGATGTACACAGTCATTATGATTTTACAAATTACACTTCGGCACTTAACTCCAAGAAAACCGAAACTAAAAAACAGGTATTTTCATTTCTTTGAAATAAAAAATCAATGCTATTAGTACACTGAGTAGAGAAGAGCAGGAAAAGAAAATTGTGGGCCTGAAAGAGTGGAATCATAATATTTCGTCCTCGCCCGTCATCTCATCTCATTCCCAGACTGAGAGTGTGACAATTTATTATATTAAAACACAGAGTGTCTCACCTGATTAGACACTATCCATTTGAGTTCCCACTCTACTTTTGAAACGGAATTATCCTCCGTATCTCCGTATTTTGCAATTTGTATGCTAATGGTAAAAATAACAAAGAGTGAATGAAGGGACTGAGAAAGAACAGGAGAAAAAAAACACATGATTGAATGTTACGACGACGGAGAAAAGGAGAAAGAAAAGCAATCTTTACCTTTTTGCTACATTATATTACTTCCACATGCAAAAACATTCATTCTGATTCCTGTTCTCAAGAAGACGACTGAGGAAGGAAAAGAAAAAAAAACGAAGTATCAGATCAGCCCAGTTCCTCTGCTCACAAGTCCCAGTAATAATATTACATTATATGAAAATGTAATCCTGTGACACAATATTAAAAAGTATAAGGTTCTTCTTCTTCTCAGCCTTACCTTTCCCTCCGCCGTCTTCCCTCCCTATACAAACATCACATCACATCTATTCAATTCACAATTCAATTCATTTCATTTTCTCTCTCTCTTTTTTTTTCATTCTCTCATTTCATTTCACAAAAATCTAGGTGCCAGGCCACGACAAAAGAGACATATTACAAGGAACACCATAGCCAACAGAAGGCGTGCACTGGAGACAACTTCAACCGTAGCAGAACTTTGAAAAAAATGTCGATTCTTAAAACTCAAAAATTAACAGATAAACTACCTGCAATTGCAATGTAGGATAATATAATTTCTTCCTTAGTTCCACTGAAATCCAATCACACCATTGGACGTATTTATCTGAATATCCCTAGTTCAAGCAGAACCCACAGTACTAACTTCAATTAGATTTAGAAGCCAAGCGTCAGTAATAAACGTCAGTAAGAACGAAACAAAAAATATGTCAATTTCTCTGGAAATTGGAACAGATATTGGTTTGCCATCCGACGACGCCACAGTTCTTACCTTCCAGCATATAGGAGAGAACTGATGAGAGAACAGAACGACAGTTTCATCCATGCATAGAAAAAGAAAACAGTCTTTTTTCGGGAGTCTTGTACGAAGAAAAAGGAGAGGAAGAGGAAGAAGGAAGTTCGTGTGACAGGAGTGAAATATGCTTTCCATTAAAATGAGCAATAAAAGCTAAAGGGAAAGAAAGAAAGGAAAAAAAGAAGGAAATTTATGTTGATAAAATTCCATTTTTCCGTCCTGATAAATTCATTTTTTCTTTCTAGTGACTGAGTGAGAGGAGGAGGAAAGGGGGAGAGAAAGAAGAAGACTTAAGTAAGGTCTTCTTTCCCCAAGCCTTCTTCAACACAATTCACAATCAAATGTCTGTCTTACCTTGCAAAAAATAAAATAAAATAAAACTTTTCTCTCTTCTCTAAATAGTAGTTGTGTGTGTGACGGCATTCTAATCATTTTTTCCCTTCTTCGTCTTGTTAGACAAACTAAAGCGAGAAAGGCTGAACAAAACTTTTCTTTGGTTTGATACGCACAATACAATAGTATGGATACATGGCGGAAGGAAGGGTTGGAGGGTATTTTTTAATACTTTCCCAGTTTCTCCCCTCTATCCATTTTTCCCAATTTGTCATTTGTCATTCCTTGTCCCTGAATTCAGAGGGGCTAATCAGAAAAAGATCCGCTCCATCCCTCAGTTATGGAGAATGAATATGTTGAGATGAGGAAATATTAAATTTGGTTCCTGCTACCATCGTGTTATGAGTATTACATTTATTGGAAGGGGAAAGTTATTGCCTGAAAAATAGAAAGCTTGAAAAATTAGAAGCTTACCGGTCGGGTATTAGCATAGGCTTATCAAGATGGATGATTGAAAGCACCCACGTCGTCCCCACCTAAAAAATACAATTATAAAATATTCTAAATTAAATGGGTTGTAAAAGTGTGCGGGTAGCAATTTTTAAAGAACGTGACGCAAGGTACTTTGATATTCAAAACATAGATGTAAGATAGGGAGGGGAACGTTTTGTAGTCTCTGGTCTGTAAACTGTGAAGGAACCTCCTCGTTCAGACTTTTCATGTTGTATCGTACAAGGCAAACTTCATCTCATCATCATGCTAATAACATTTTATTTCCTTCTCAGCAACGTGTGTGATCCAATAAAAAAAACTTGGAAGAAAACCACAAAAAGTTACCTAATAATTTGATGACCTAGGGCTTATCATCATCTCATTCTCTCATGAAACAAAAAAAAAGTTACATGAAAGAGCGAGAAAAAGTGTATTTTTATCTTCCAGAAACCCCTTCATCCAGGTATTATTTCATTTTAAACCAAAGTTTTTAATATTGTCTTATTCTCAAGGGACTAAGGAGATAAAGTTTAGTGGAACTTTTAGATTAACTTTCTAAGGTTAAGAAGTCTTCCAACCTTTTCCCATTCCAGGAAAAAAGAATAAAAAGAATACTAATTTGACCATGACAGGAGAGTCCCTACACAAAAATCCACTTAATCTTAAGATTAATGCGATAGGAAATTATTCTATCCAAAAATTCCGAAACTTGATATTGGCAGTTCGGACCTTTCTGCTGCCTCCAGTCCCAGTCGGCTCAAAATAAGGTTGGGAAAAAGGTTTGGGTATTGCAGTGGCAAAGCCAAAAAAAGTGACGTGACATAAGAGATGTATGCTATTAAATTATTGTAAGAGTAGGCAATACATATTATTTTCCTGCCAGGTATAAATCACTTTCGACTTGAAAACTTTGTAATTCAATACGCAAGAAAACGGAACGGCGGGAGAAAGAGAGAACGAAGAGAGAAAAAAAGAGATTTGTTATAAATTTTCCATCAGTGAAAGGGAAATTTATGACTTTCTCCTAAATAGCAAAGCAAATTTCCTTTTGTTTCTTTTCTCTTCACTTCTCCCAATTCTGCAATCTCCAAAGTAGTGTTTTAGAAAATGACAGAATCAGATCAAAACTTGGATAGTTGGAAAGTGGAAGGAAAACGTATTTCAGCTTTCTCCTCATGTCGCGGGATACTAATGCACAAAACTTTCATTTCTTCCTAAACTCGGTCACCCATGACTGGTAAATTCACTATTTCCAAGCTGTTGTGTAGGTATGTATTACCCATAGAGGTATGAAGGTAGTTATTAGTAGACTAGAGAGGAAATATGGGACTTTCTCGATTCTGAAATGACTTTATTATGAAGTGGGGCGCATCGCGGTCATTTCCAGTATCCGTTGACAACAAGAAAATAATTTAATTTTTGACGGGTCTATACCGTCAACTTTCCCTGTTGCCGTTGTCAACAACATAGAAACCATTGTTTGACGCAACCAAAACAGGAAATTCTAAAAAACCAGCGGAATTTATTGTACTTTTCGAACAACACAACCTGAAATTCGAATTTTTTCCCGCCGTCCCACTCCGATAACAATTGAGAAGTGGCACCCAGTGGGCATTGATTGTTCCTCTCTAGTCTACTAATAACTACCTTCATACCTCTATGGGTAATTAGTAAAGATCTCTCCCTGCATTGTTGAAAGTTGAAATACATTAGGTATTAGGATTTTGAGAAAGGACGACGAGTAAAACAGTACAGTACAGAGCAAATGCGCGTCCACGCTTGTATCAAATCCAGATAATTACGAACTTTATAATATTTTGCCCTAATTAAAATACGATAAGTTGGAGACGTGGAAAAGGGAAAGCAATGGTCATTTTAATTAACAAATAAAACATTTATCATTAAGGATATTGTTGTGAATTTTAAATACCTCATTAGAAACACCTGCATTCTCATTAGCATTATGAATAATTTTGGTTTCTGGTTTCTACGGATACATTGAGAGATAATACATAGGAATAGGACTACAGTGCATAAGGACTACCTACATGATTAGCCCTGTCTGGAAACCCTGATTAGTATTCCGGACAAGGGCTCACTTTTTTGTTAGGTACCTACGTTGACTACGATCTGTCTTGTCCAAGCCCTTATCCACTCTGTACTTCTCAACATGCTCACGACTTTAGCTGCGCGGGTGCGGGACAAGGGACAGACGTTTCCTAGTGAATGTCGTAGATGGTGAAAGAGGTCGGGTCAGAAGAGAATTTCACTACTAACTTCAGCTGCTGCTGGATACTTTCATCCATGAAATCATCAAAACCGTAATCGCGAAAACAGACCATGCCATAACCATGAGAATTTTCAAGAGCACGTACTTTTTGTACTAGTGCGGATGAGCGTAAATTCAAGAGGACGCGATCCTTGAGTACTGCCTAATTATCACATTCACGATTTTCCATATTCCGTAGAAATAAATTTTTGAATAAGTTTTCGCTAAACCAACGGAACGATCTTATTTTGCGCAATGCACCTCTTGGAAATTCTGTATGAAGGAATTAAAGGGAGCTTCCTTTGGTCGATTGAATTATAATTTGAACTCATCTGTATTTTCGTGACGAATATTATTTTGTTCTTGAACTTGATTTAAATACCGGAATAGTAAGTGAATTATCAACCGAAATACGTAACTTTCCACTTTTAATTGAAACTTCTAAACAGACGAAAATAAGCTTCAACGAATGCTGACGCTGACTCTTAGCTTACGCGACTCCGACATGTTTCTGATTGGCTCGAATCTTCAGTGTTTTAACAACTACTGCTATTACCGTGTTCCTGTTCAATGTGAATGCTCATGTCCGAGCACTTGTTCTTTATAGCGTATAAATAATCGTAGAATGTATTTGGACAGTCAGGAGTTGGTTGGTATAATCAGG
>JAQFYT010002256.1:0-13410 GCA_034694925.1 Ceratophysella denticulata | reverse complement strand
AATCATAAGCGTACTCCATACACACAGTGATACATACAGTGATACATATACTGTCTAGGATTTTATGAGTATTGATATGGAGACAGCGCAAGGTAACATTGTTGCCACAATATATCTCGTCTTAATCAGTAAAATGTATACAAATTTAGATCATTGGTGAAACCCAGTGTTAACAAAATCCTCCAATTCCATCGAATTGACGGATGGCATATGTCCTAATTGATTATTATTCCACCTTGTGCAGAGTATATCAATTTTTGCACACTGTCCTTTGTTGGAACAGACTCTGAATCCTAATTGCCAATTTCAATAAGTCCAATTTTACTTTCAGAGTCGTTTATCGTAGTTATCTGTACTGTGAAAATAATCTTAAGCATAGTTTAGTCCAAGTTACTCGACTGTCTTTTAAAAATGAATATAATTGTTCTTTTATTTTTAATTCCGCTTGTACAAATGGGTTTTCCGCTTCCGCTGACAAAAGTTGAACCTGTTATTTCAGTTGGTGATTTGGGACAAATTCTAGGAACCTTTTCTAGAACTAGGAACACGGGCAGAGCATTTCTCCAATTCAATGGAATTCCATATGCACTGCCTCCTATTGCCGATAAACGATTTATGGTGATTAGAGCATCTATAAAATATTGTTATGCGCTAACGGAAGTCTTTAATCAATTAATCCTTATAATTAATGTTATTAAAAGCCATCGGAGTTGTATCCAGGACCTCTTACACCCAATGACACTCCGTTCAATGCCACTGCACTGGGTTCACCATGCCCACAGGCCGCAGGTGGGACTGAGGATTGTCTCTTTCTCAACATTGCATCTCCAGTCCAATCACTGGAACCTGGAAGACTCGTTCCGGTCATTGTTTATATACATGGAGCTGGTGAATTCGATTCGATTTAATTTTTTATCAAAATGCTCAAGTTTGGTTTCTAACGCTGCTCCTTATAATTTTCAACTCAAATTAATTCCAGCGTTCGTCCGAGGAAATGCAAATAAATTTGATGGTCAACTCCTGCTAGCCGAGGATCTCGTGCTTGTGTCATTCAATTACAGACTCGGCGTATTTGGTATGTGCCTGTATTAGGATGTTCTTTACATTATCGACCATAACGAATGATCCCTGCGGCACTCTATCTCTGGAAATTTCCCCTTATAGTGAAAAGCCTTAATACTTAACCCTATTTACTATTTTTTTAGGCTATTTTGGACTGAGTTCTGATATGGCTCCCGGAAATGCAGGCTTGTACGATGCCATCACAGTACTGAAATGGGTACAAAAATACATTCAATACTTCGGTGGAGATCCAAACTTGGTGACACTGGCAGGACAAAGCTCAGGGTCAGCGTCGGTCACACACCTCCTCCTAAGTCCACTTTCGCGGGGTTTCTTCCATCGTGCAATTGCGTTGAGCGGAACGGCCCTTAATGCCTGGGCCACAACTGTGAATCCAATTCCTCCTGCCCTGCGCATAGCGAGCTGGTGTAACTCTTATAATTCCACATTCCACATTATTAGAAACCTCGAATCCATCCAACATGGAGGAAATGATGCAGTGTATGAAGCAGGTTCCGGTGAAGCTTCTACTTCAAGCTCAAGACAAGTTCCAGGTTTGAGTAATTTAAGCTATATTCCAGCTTATGCAAAAATGTGCCAAACAATATGCTTTAGGCCTATCTTGTATTGTAGACGGAAGAGCGCGCAAACGGAAGACATGGTTTCGACGCGGTCAATCCATCGATAACGTTTGACCGCCTCAAAAACACACCAACAGTGATTTCGGATTTCCCGATAAACATCTTGAAGCAGAATTCACAGATGAATGTTCCACTTCTGCTGGGTGCCACGAAGCAGGATGGAGAATTTGCGCTGGGCTTCGTCTACTTCTACTTCCTCGCACCTAAAAAACTTGTGAATAATTCCACGTTTCTGCGTGAGGATCTTGTGCCTATCATGACTACATCTGTTGGTGGGTCTTGTTAATATTTTATGAATCTAAATATAATTTAATTTAGTTCTAAGTAAAAGTACGATTCTAATTTCCTTAATTATTTCTACAGGTTTTAATCCAGGGGACTACGAATCCAGGGACTCATTTGCCAGGACGTATCTCAAAAGTTGCACTGACAGTGGGAACTTCACGCAGATGCTTCCAGGGTTGACTGATGTAAGATTGAGGAAAACCGATTTTTTTAGAAAATTAGTGAAATCAAATACGTCATCCCAAACTGTTTTACTGTTTTTGTCTATGTTCAGATTTCGACAGTCCTGTTTTTCAAGGCAGCAACCCTGCAACTGGCTAAAATGCATTCTAAGCGCAATCCCACATTTCTCTATAGTTTTGATTTCAGAGGAACGCGCACTCAACATCATCCAAGTCTACCATTCAAAGGAGGTCACGCGTGTCCTAGCAAGCAATTAAAACCGTTGAGCTGTTTTGACAAAAATATTTAAATGTGATTTTTTACTGTTTTGTGTTCAGGGGTTGCTCACTCAGACGACACTATTTACTTGTTCCCAGTCCAGAACTTTCAATTCAATGAAGAAGAAGCTCGTGTGAGCAATAACATGATCAGTATTTGGTCAAATTTTGCTCTAACTGGGTGGGTACCTACCTGCACAATTTACATGATTTGTTTCATTATTAGCATTAGTATATTCAGAGTTTACATCTCAATATGCTCGTCGTTAACTTTCCTAGTTCCTTTTCCTAAACTGTGTACAAATCCTTCACCATTTTAGATCGCCAGAGGCACCGTCTTCTGGGATTTCCTGGCCACCATTCAACTCGGAAGAAGGAAGATACGCAATAATCGACAGAGACGTTTCCGTTGAAAAGGATTACCAGGGGAAGTGGGTCGAGGCCTCACGAGATGTATTTGGAAATTACACGTGTTGAATCTTGAAATCGGCATGACAGAATATTAAATACATAAGTAGGTAATATAATTTATATCCAATTGTAATCTTGGTTGATTTTGTAAAGCATTTTAATAGAAAGCAATTACTGTAAACAAGAATTGTATTACTTAAAACAATAACATGGTCAGCTTATAATATTAATTATTCAATAAAACAGCCTTCGAAATATTATTTCATTGTAATCGGATTCTTCTGCCCCTTCTCAGAACTAGAATGGAGTCTTTGCAGTCCTTTTGAAAACATTCTCGAAATAGGTTTAGATTTTGACTTTAGTTTTCCTTTTTTCTCAACAAGTGGTGGATTGATTTCCGGTTCTTTGGGTTTGAATTCAGATGCTGGTGCCGGTGCTAATGGTGTTTCTGTAGGCGTATTCTCTGCGGCTGAAACCTCGGTTTCAACCCTACCCCCAATCACAGTCTCAGCAAGAAACCGGGACAAGGCACGCACGGAATTATGCTCCTGAATGAGATTCGTGGGAATCGCTATTTCCAGAATCTTTGACAGTCTTGTTCGTACTTCCATTCCAATCAGTGAATCCAAGCCCATTAACGTCAACGGTTGATCCCTATCAAGAGTATCAGACTCACTTAACCCTGCATGGGCTCGGAAACAGAGTTCCACCAAATTCTCCATCCGTTCCACCATTTCTTCTGCACTCGAGCCAAGAACTTCCTTAGCAACCGCTTCTAATTTAGAATCCATGGAACTTAGCCCGACGGAGTATTTTGTTCCTGAGCGTCGTCTAGCTCCAAAATTCCCTCCCGTTAATTCGCTGAGCAATGCTTTGAGCTTCGGTGTTGTTTCAGAAATATTCGGGTCCATGTCTGCTATCACCATCTGTGTTGGATTTAACTGCAAGACACGTTCAAGTGACTTAATTCCCACTTCCGGTGAAAAATGCTGGAAACTCTTGAACATCCCCAGGACATATCCTGCCGCTGCCCCGACTTCAGCCCATGGACCCCAGTTAAGGGTCATTCCCGGTAGACCCAGCTCTTCAGTGCGATATGCAATGAGTGAGTCCATGTATCGATTACCGGCAGTGTAGTTGCTCAGCCCGGTTGACCCCACGAGCGAGGCAATCGAGGAAAATACGACGAAGTATGTTAGGTCCAGGGTTTTACTGCATTCGTGCAGGTTCCATGTTCCATATACCTTGGGTTGGAATACTCTGTTGAACGATTCCATAGTTTGATTCACGACGAAGTTATTGGAGAAAACTCCAGAACAATGAAAAATGCCGCGTAGTGGCTTTGACACTGATGTGATGGTTCGCTGAACAGTGTCAAGGTCCCCAACATCTCCCTGGATAAAGGTAACGCTGGAGCGCATAGAATTAAACTTTTCTAGCATTTCTTCGTTGGGTGGCGTACGTCCAAGAATTACAACGTTACCGCCATTGTCCGTTATGAATTTTACTACTTGAAAACCGAGACCACCCAGCCCACCGGTGACTAAGTAGCTAGATTCGGAGCTGAATAAAGTTTTCGTTGGAAGCTGAGCCGTTTCGTTTACTTCTACGATAACTTTTCCAATGTGCTGATGCTTGTGGAAGAATTGGAATGCAGATTTGAGCTGGGATAACGCATATGTTGTATGCGGAAGACTTTTCAATGTGCTGGAGGTAAAGAGTTTTCTTAATTCAGCAAATGTATGCACCATGTCTCGGTCCACTTTATGAATCATTTGATAGGCATCTAGAATCGTGTACTGAACGTCTGGTCGAATTTCCGCAACTTCTTCCACACTCCAAATGTTCAATTTACTGAGTTCAATAAATCTTCCAGTTTTTGCCAAACAAGCTAACGAAGCCTCTTTAAATCCCGGACCAGTTATAGTGTTCAGCACAACGTCAACTCCATGACCAGCCGTATCAGCCAAGATTTGTTCTGAGAATTCAGTACTTCGGGAATCATAAATATTAGTTATACCAATGCAGTGTTTCAAGTAGTTCCGCTTTCTCCTGTTTCCCGCCGTGACGTACACTTCAGCTCCAAGGTGTCTGGCGAGTTGAATTCCAGCTAACCCCACGCCACCAGTTCCCGTATGGATCAATAACTTCTCGCCCTTCTTCAGCTTAGCAATTTTAATCAGACTGATATAACAGGTACCAAAGGCAACTGGTAACGTGGCTGCTTCCGTGAAGGTCATCCCATTGGCTATTGGGAGGAGCAGCTCAGGACCATTTACCACCACATGACTGCCCAGTGCTCCATCTGCTACCAAGCCCACGACTCGATCTCCAGCACCATACTCTGTTGAACAACTTCGTGTCACAATCCCAGCAAATTCCAATCCGGCAGACCCAACGTCCGTAACAGGGAGCAGTCCAGAGCTGAGGAGCAAATCCCGGAAATTCAATCCTACTGCTCGAACAGCTATTTCAATCTGTGTTCCTTCCAGACTAATCACAGGTAATGTATTGAAAGTAAAATCTCTTGCGTCCACAAGCTTGAAACTGGGTGTTTTAGGAATACTGATTTCTGGAAGCGGGAGTTCAGATTCAAAATTATGCATCCGAGCAACATGAAGATCTCCGTTCTTGTAAACAAAGCCTATTTCCACGATTGGTGACCAGAGTCGATTAAAGATTTGGGTAGCGGCTAGGACTGGGTCCGTACCTGGTTCGAGGTCAATTCCAACTGCGGAATACTCCGGATACTCATTGAGAAATGTTCCTAGAATTCCCCACATTGGAGCTGAATCTGGATTTTGAGATTCCGCACCTGATGTAATCAAATAAAGTCTTGACTTCCACTCTCTGGTAACAACTACTTTGAGCATATTGAGTAGTCCGCTCATGAATCGTTCTTGAGTTTTGCGCAAGTCCCCGTCCGAGCCGTAGCTTTTTGTCAGACCCCATTGGAATACAATTCCTTCAATTTCCACATTTTTCAGAATATGAGACAATTGCTGGAATTCGGAAAATCTTTTAGGATTTACTTCAAATGTTTTGTTGACCTTTTGAAAATTATCACCAGGATGAACGTTGACCACTTGTCTTCCGGCATTTTTTAACTTTTCAGCCAATGGTATTGCAGATTGATCAGTTGGGTCTGAGCAAATAATCCAGCTTTTCTTGGGTTCAATTGGTTTGTATTCGACAGGAGCCTTTGATGCACGTGAGACCATGATACCTCTGGTATTTCCATCAACAGGGACAGCATTCACAGCGTCTGTAAATCCGTTTTCAAGGAGTAATTTCATCCAAACGGACGAATTCACGACGGGATATGTTCTGAAATCTTTGGCTTTCCAATATGATGGTAATAGTTCGAAAGAGAGCGCGTAGCCCCGGAACGGTTCAATCATTTCGATAAGGAAGAAGAATCCAGATTCGGTCAAGAGGTGCCGAATATTCCCAAGTGAAGCGGTCAGATCCTCAGTGGCATGTACAACATTTGAGGCAATGATAACGTCGTAGCTGTTTGGCGTAAATCCTTGTAATTTTGGATCTTTTTCAAGATCTAGAACTTCAAATGTCATTTTCCCGTTCATTTTTGCAAAACGTTTCTTGGCGTTTGAAACAAAGATGGGCACCACGTCCGTGTATGTGTACTGAAAAGGTATGTCCAGTTGAGTTAAGCATTCAAGTAGCGGCTGCGTGGCTCCACCTGTTCCCGCACCAACTTCCAGGATTCTCAGCTTATCTTTAGCTAAAATTTCTGTACTGTTCCCAAATATAGCTTGGAAGGACTCGACCAGTATCTTGTAGTCAAATTGACATTGACGAAATTCGGAGTAAACGCTTGAAATATCATTGTCTTTGAACATTACCTCCACAGCGCTGACTTGACCACGTAGAATTCTCGGTAAGGCTTCACCCATTGTTGTGCAAAATTTGTATTCCGTTGAGTTCTTTTCGGAATCTTCAACATCCAAGTCCATTCCAAGAATTGTGGCGGAGTCCTTGTTTATCACGAATTCACCGATATGTCCATTTGCGTCTAAAACGCCTTCCTCCACGAGAATAGCAAGAAATCTATCCAGAACTCGAACGTCAAACGATGCTTCTAGATTCACCAACTTGGCCAGATCGTCCTTCGAGAAACGATTTCCAATTTCAGGTTTCCAGCCAAGTTCAATCAAAGCCTTGACAACATAATTAAAGCATAATTTGCTATATAGCTCTTCAACGCTTGCGTGCTTCAACATCCAATTTTTGCAGATTTCGACATTTTTTTGGACCTGGATCTCAGATAGATTTGGGATGTTTGGAAGTTCTGTATTTATGTATCCGGCATTATCCGGAACTCGGACCCAATCCCGAGTCATGAACTGTGGGAGCGTGGACGGTAGGTCGAGGGATTTGAGGAATCCCATTTGCGTTGTTTCCAGTAATGTGACTCCTTCCATGACCCCAAGTATTTCGCCTTGCTCCGTGCATAGAGAAACAGCCGTTTCGTCTGTCATGTGAATAAACAAATTACCAGCGGGTTTGAGCTGTGTGAGACCGTACCAAGTAAAAGACCGAATTGAAACCGGGAGACAAAACTGCTGTTCTTTAGCACCAATTGACTTGTACTGATAATAAGTCTGTATCATGGCGTCCAGTACAATTGGATGGCAGATGTAGCTCGTTTCCAGTTGAGCCAATTTAGCAACTGGACCGAATATTTCCGTTTTTTCGGGATTGTGCCAGAAGTTTTCAATACTCTGGAAAGTAGTACCGAAATTAATCCCTGCATTCGCCAGGTGTTCGTATATATCTTCAACACTATGGGTTTCAGAGCATCGTTCCTTGGTCAGGTCCACATTTATATTCGGTGGTTGTTTGGGCGTGAAGGCTTCATCCAAACGAACTTCTCCTTGAGCATGCTGAAGCCAATTTTCGCCTGATTCCGTAAAGAAACCAACCTTGTACACAGACTCGTCATCTGGCTTCGTAGCAATTGCATGGACTTGCCTCGGTTTGTTTTCTAGGAGCAGCGGACGAGCGACCTTAAGATTTTCAATGTGTATAGAGCCCGTTCTTGCTCCAGAGTCAAGTCCTATTGCCATAAGCATTTCCAGAAAGCCAGCAGCCGGAATGATTGCATGGCCGCAGACCACGTGGTCCTTCATGTACGTCGTGGTACTCAAAGAATGGGAATTGGAGTAACGCGTATCCTTCATTTCTGGTAAACGCACCCTGGAGCCAAGAAGCGGATGGACCATTTTATTTGTGCCGTTGATAGATGAAGTTTTCTGAGCCGGAGCTGCCCAACACTTCTTTCTGTTAAACGGATACGTCGGTAAATCAATTCTGCGACCAGGGCTAATGTTCGAATAGTTGATGTTACCAACGCCGGATACATGCAAACGAGACAAACTGGTGAGCAGGGTTGTCCAGCAGTCTTGGCCGCGTCGGAGTGACGGACATGCAAGTAGCTGTTGTTTCTCCTGATTAGCTTCCATGATGAAATTAAGGAGTACTGGATTTGGCCCTATTTCAACAAAAGTTTTGTAGCCATTCTCCAAAACCCAATTTGTGGCATCTGAGAATTGCACAGTGTTTCGTAGATGATTTCGCCAAAACTTGGGTGTTAAATCTTGCCGGGAAATTAAAGTTGCTGTAGTGCCGGATAAGTATGTGCAGACTGGCTCGTGTGATTGAACTTCCGAAGCAATCGTCTCAAATTCATCCAAAACTTTATCCATTTCCCTTGAGTGGAAGGCGTGCTGAGATGCTAAGATTTTCATTTGTAAACCAGGTTGCTGATTCAAGCAAAACTCCTTGAATTCCCTAATACCATCGATTGAACCAGAGACAACGGTTTGAACAAGAGAGTTGACGGTGGCAATATCAATCCAGTGTTGATTTGATTGACCAAATTCATGAATTAGTCTTTGCATTTGAGGTTGAGAAGTGCTGATGGCCATCATTCTGCTTTCAGGTAGTTGATCAACCAATATACTCCGTCCACATACAAGCTTCATACCATCTCGAAAAGATATTAAACCGGATACGACTGAGGCTGCAAATTCACCAATGCTATGCCCAAGCACTAGGTCGGGTACAATTCCAAAACTTCGCCAGATTTCAGCGAGGCAGATCTGAATACAGAAAATGGCTGGTTGGCTGTATTTTGTTCTATTCATGTCCTGCTCACTGTCATCCCAGATAAAGTTTCGAAGAGATTGACCCAGAAATTCTTTAAAAACCATATCACAGGAATCAAAGATTGTTTTGAAAGCCTGTGAAGTTTCGTACAGACTCTTTGCCATTCCAAAGTATTGACAACCGTGTCCAGTGAATAGGAATACAATGGGTTGGCTCGTTGTTTCATGTACAGTGCCTTTTACGTAATCACTTTGTTTGAGTTTTTGACAAAATTCTTCAGCGTTCTTTGCAACAAGCGCGATTCGGTAAGGATGATGGCTGCGGGTTGTATTAACACTGAACGCAAAATCGGTGAAATCAATTTCTGTGTCCTTCTCCAACATTTCAGTATATGCTTGACTCACATTAGCTAACGATCCTTCATCTTTGGCTGAAATGCAAATTAGTTGAGTCGAAGGAATATTTGACCCAACTAGCTCTTTGGTTCGAGAAATCGGTGTAACCTTTTCCATTACAAAATGGACGTTCGTACCGGTAATTCCAAAACTGCTCACGCCGCCAATTAAAGCCCTATCTGAATTTGACACCCATTTCATCGTCTCTCCAGGAATGGTGGCTGGGATTAACTCAAGATCAATGCGAGGATTGAGTGTTTTGAGATGCAGGTGTTTAGGAATTTGGTTGTGCTGCATGCAAAGAATCATTTTGATAAGACCTGCCACACCGGCAGCTGCAAGTGGATGCCCGATACATGTTTTGACCGCACCCAGCACCAATGGTTTCAATCTTGGGTCTTCAGCATTATTGTAAACGGACTGAATTGTCTGAGTTTCAGTGAAGTCTCCAACCGTGGTACCTGTTAAAATAAATGTAATTATTGATGACAAATAGTTAAAATAGTTACGCAATTCAGCAAATTGGTTATTTAAGATCAGAGTTTCAAAGTATAATTTTGTATGTTTGCACTAGTTTAGTTTTTTTTAACTGATCCAAGAACAATTAAATTCCTAACTCCTAGAGCGGCTGATACCAATACAATGATCAATCTCGTATCTGGCCGCGTGTTTTATCTAACAGACCTATTGGTATTTCGTTCACATACCTGTGCCATGAGTTTCCAAGAAAGAAACTTCGTTGGGCTGAACGCCCGCGGACTTGAGAGCATTTCGAATGACTTTCTGTTGCATGGAACTATTCGGTGTCCCAAAACTAGAACTTTTCCCAGTATGGTTCATTGCAGATCCACGAATTACAGCATGGATACGATCCCCATCTTCTACAGCCTGTTCCAATAACTTCATGACCAGCACGCCGCAACCCTCTGCCGGAGCGAATCCATTTGCGGAAGCGTCAAAAGTTTTGCACCGAGTTGAGACAAGGGCGGAAGGGTAGGCCGTGCCTGCTTCCAGCAGGGTTGTAACGCCGCCGGCTAGGGCAAGATTACATTCTCCGTTACGAAGACTCATGCAGGCTAGATGGATGGCTACTGCTGAGGAGGCACAAGCCGCTTCCACGGCCACAGAAGGACCTGTCACGTTCAGGAAGTGTGAAAGCCGTCCAGCAGCCGAACTGAAAGTATTTCCCAGTACTTTGTAAATCGTATCTTCCCTTTGGTCCATTTGACAGCGGAAGTAGTCATCGTTCCCGATTCCGAGCCAGATGCCCGTATCAGAGCCGTCCAAAGAAGTTGGAGAGATTCGTGCATTTTCCAATGACTCCCAACCAACTTCAAGGAATAACCTGGAGTCACAAATAATGCCCACGTTAGTTGTACATTTTACATAAATAGGATTTTCAACTTTTGTTTTATTATGAGTTTCGATAATTCAAAAAAGTAACGATTTGCTTACCTTTGTTGAGGGTCAATGTAAGCGGCTTCTTTTGGGCTGATGTTGAAGAAATTTGAGTCAAACTCGTCTAGTGGACATTTGAGGTAACCTAAAGAAAATGTGGAAATAAAATACGTTAGTGTTATGAAATAGTTTGAGTTTCGATACCGATGCTGGTTTTAAGAGACGTGGAAACCACCAAACGCGGCAGAATTTTAATGTAGGAGAGTCCTTACAACATAGCACAGTATATAATTTGTAAAAAAAAGTTATGTAAGAAAACAGCTATTTATTGATAATGCGTATTTAAATGTCCTTGTTATTATTCGAGCTTTCTACTGTAGAATTTATCATACGTAACATCTTTTAGCTATATTTACCTGCAACCAAGTCATCTTCTCCAGCCATATACCATCGTTCAGTTGGGATTGATCGAACCGAATCCTTTCCGGCGAGCAAATTCTTCCAAAATTCTTCTGGACTATTAGCATCTGGAAAACGGCAGCTCATACCAATAATTGCGACTGCCATGATTTAATGCTTTAGTTCAACTACTATGCAAGTTATTGTTTTCGCTCTATTTTATTGTTGTAAACACTTTTAACTGAGTCAGAGCGGAACCTGAAACCTATTTGCATATACAAGTTCCGTGAAATTGTCACTCCAGTACGTACGTACGTAAATTCCACTTCAACAGGTTTGGGTCTTAATGGTCACCTCACAACGCAGTTCCGAGTTGCGAAATCTCCAAATCCAAGCAAAAGAAGTGTACTCTAGAATTTTCTGCTGAATACTGAATAAAACTAACAACAAGTTGTTATTGCATAAAAATTTGATTGTTTGAGGTGGTTTCAGGTAGCTCGAGCTTCTAAATTTGACTAAAGGCAAGCAAGTCTGCAGTCTTTGCTTTTAAAGATTCTCTCTAAGGTCAGACGAGATTAGAACTTGATATCCAGACCAGATTGTGATAATCAGATGAGTATAGGTACAATATATAATTTAATCATAGGGAAGTGCACGAGCGACCTAGGGCAGGTTGGCTGGTTAGGGAAATTCCAATAGTTACCGGTACGATTTTTATACAACTTGGTAAGGTATGTGGAGAAAAACATATTCAGGATATAAGTCCATGAAATATGGTAAAAACTAAATGCAAATCTTCATTTTTTTTGCATGCGTGCTAGTAAAGTATACAGATACAGATGAATCACACGAGCATGTTTTGTACATGCTCTCTTGTGAAAGATTAGAAGTTTTAAACTCTGAAGTTTTAAACTCTTTATCGTGTATTTTTTTGAAAAAATCGGAAAGAAACTCTCCTGTACCAATTTTATAAGGAAATGGACCACAAAAGACAAGATTTATTACCTCATTCCAATTTCAACAAGAGAATTATAATTAATAATTTAATATTTAGTAGTTAGTCAAAATTTCATAATATCGTTCATACATTACATATCTACTTACTTTAATACGTTTATGGCAAATTATAGTATTCAATATGTACATCTTTCTTTATAGACTCTAATCTTACTGTAAAATTTGCTTCAAGGTTAGAATATTCAATTTAGGTTCAAGTCGGAATGTCGTAAACACTATTACTTTCACTAGAACGGTTCTTCATATTCTCATCACTCGAAAATTAAAACTGACATGTATCGCATGAAATTAAACGCTGCTTGAAGTGGTGCCTATTTAAATCCTCATTTGTAAACTGTAGTTGACATGTTGAGATAATTTTGCGCTATTCCTTTGCAATTTCATTTGAAATTGCGGTTGCCTCGGTAGCACCAAACCCAAAATTTTTCATTAATGTAAGCTTCATATCATCCCAAACTGATATCTGAGGCCATCCCATGTATTTAGCTGTTGTGTTCCAAACACTACCAAGCATATTTTTGAACCAGCTGTACAATGTCCCAAACTCGTGTTTTGTTTTATAACTGTCAGTCGTTAGAAGTTTAGAAATATCGAGCATAGTTTGGTTGTATGACTCCAGAATTATTTGATGTACGCCTTGCTTAAATTTTTTCACATTATTTGTCAAGCATCCGCTGATTGAATTGTCAAAAGTCATACCACTGTTGTCAAAGTTCACCTGAAATTTTTAATAAATACTACATGATCACGAAATAAAAGTTGAATATAATATACACTAAAACACTTAACTAGTTATTTGTGTACCATCCTGTTACCTAGGTTGAGCTAAGATCTTGTTCTTAATAATCAAATTACACACCTTGTTGTCAAGGAACCATTTACCGCTGTCATCATCCATCTCGCAGTTCGAAATGACCAAAACAACAGGAACCTTCATTTGGAAAATATCCCGAACGAAAAGTTCGTAGTTCTTTTGCATGGTTTCCGTAATTTTGCCCTTCTTGATAACATAGATAAGCAAATTTACACCTTTATTCAACTTTTTTATCAGTCTCAGTAGTCCAATCACAGCATCCTTTGGATGAACTCTCCCTTTATCGGATTCGTTGAGGCCAACGGTGTCATACAAATGGTCTCCGTCTTTAGTTATGTACATTTGACTGCGGAATGTGCATCCTTTTGCCTCGTCCGAGACGTTTGCTTCATTCGTTTCTAGGATCATGTTGATCA
>JAQFYT010002255.1:0-13410 GCA_034694925.1 Ceratophysella denticulata | reverse complement strand
CAGCATTCCATTTCCTATTGCAAAAGTCTTCTTTTTTATGGCATATTCAATTTTTTCATGGCATCGAAAAATGCCACACTTAAATTATTAACTAGATTAAACCTATTTTCAAAACCAGCCAAATTATCAGACATATTCACCTAGAATTTTTCAAGACCAGAAAGCTGGTAAATTTACATAATCACTTTAACGTACTGACTTTAAAAGGCATAAATGGTACACTTAGCCAAAATTATCTAATTTACATGGCCTAAAAAACTGAGACCCAATTGACTGTGGAAAACTCCTCGATGTACTCAGGTGTATTCATATCGCATATAATCTGGTAAAAACAAGGAGTCGGAGTCAAGGTAGGGCAGTGCGCAGAGTGCATACATTATGCATTTTTTAATCTGTTGGGATCGGATAGGCTTATCAGGAAAAAGACAAAAAGAGACACCTGCCAAGCTGGAGACAGGACTCCTATTGGTAAAATGTTGTTGCCACCATCGTTGACATCATATATTAGAATTTTACGGCGGTGGATGGTGGATTGAAAGTTTTTATTAGGTAGGTACTTTAGGTTTCCGTATTTTTCTGAATTTAAATATGGGCACTAAGAATTTGCCTCTGAACTACGCGAATATTTTAAAAGTTTTAGTAAATGTCATGATCCAGTAAATACAATTAGGTATCTAATTGATTCAAATTTAATGACTAGTATGTTTCAATTTGTAAATACATAGGTACTATGCAAGTACATATTATCTATTTTGTATCGGATCAACCAGGGAGGATAAAAATCACACTGCACGTTGGAACCAAATTTTGAAACCCCGAATTTTGATTAATTGGGATCAATACTACGAACTAAATCGCGTCTTTCTTTACTAGGTACTAATTAATTTTTTCTTTGAAATATTACGACAAATTCTGCCAGTGACAAAAAAAAAGTTAACTTTTAGATATATACGCGATCAATTATTCCTATGAAGTTATGTTGTTGATAAGTTCCATCAGGGTTTTCCAGAGTATTTTAAAAACTCTAGACGAAGCTCAGGCCTCTACCACGTAAATAGGACTTAGACGTGTAGTTTTCTATCAATGTTTTCCGCTTTCAAGTTGTCAGTGTGTTTTTCCGCGTCTTTCCCCTTTTTCTGGTTCCATCAACTGCGGAGCGACATTGTCTGTCAAGGCGTCTCTTCTCAGGATCTCCTTCGTTTTACCTACCTTCAACTTCAACCTTCCTTCTGAAAAATGAAACTTCCTTTTATATTTTCCTTCGCACTCAACCCGCAACCTACCAAAACCCTTGTATTTGTATTTTTGTATTTTGTATTCCAGCTCTTACGTGAGCTACACAATGCATAAGAATAAGGTAACCCTAAATTGGTAGAGCACACACGACAACGAGCAGTGTATGCTATGTACCCAGAGTTACCGCGTTTTCATAACTTTAGTTAGGTTAGGTTTGCCTTTGAAAGAATGCCTAACCTTACCTGTCGTTAATGAACCTAACCTTATACTTTCCGGAACCTTGCTTTGTATAAGTTATAGGACTCTAAAAACTTGGTAGCTCCGGGTAGAGCACGGTGTACTACAGAGCGAGCATTTTAGTCCGAAGTCGAATTTTAGCCATAAGATATGCCATTACGTATAAAAACGACATATTGAATTTTGCCCAAATCTATTTCGCCTTAGTAAATCCGGAATAATAATTTAAATCGTATCTTAGTTATTTAAATTCATATTTCAGAAAAAGACATACTTGAATACAAAATATAAGGAAATATTTAACGTCGTTGATTTTTTTTTTAGAAATGTAAAGAAACAGAGCACAGTTAATTACTTAGCTATTGAGGATACGGAACACGGATATCATATGTAACAAGTATATTTTCAAAAATAAATTATCCAAATTCGGCCGCTGGACAAATTAATACGATAATTCGCGATTCAAACGCTTTAGCTTTAAATTTGTCATTCAAGGATTAACCAAGGATTTTTGAGAAAAATCATTTGCGTTAATTAGTGAATATCAGCGATGTAAAATCGCTGTAGTCAAGGCACCTTGGGATTAACCACATATTATAGTCTTTATAAAATTGGACTAAAAATTCTTAATATGTATACTTATATAGGTATGTGTTAGTCCAGGCATATTTTTTTCACAATTGAGTTTCTACTTGACGGCCTGCCACTTGAAGTTGAGTTGGTCTGACGTTCCGTCATTCCATTTTTGTTTCAGTTCACAAAATATGAGATGTTGGCGTATCCTATCCTATCGCATCTTCTGATGTTCAACCTCCTTCGTCTCTCCTTCCATTACGGCATAACGAGGGTTGACGGGGATTTGACGAGATGATAAGGACAGGGACACTGAAGACGGCACGAACTTTTTTAACTACATCATAGACTTTGACTTTGGGTATTCTTACAAAAGATGCAAAAACTGCCGCAAGTCAAAGAAAGGTTATATGCCTCAGCCCGGTTCGGCTGTATATACGATTACATGATTAACCCAAGGAAAGTCAGTCACGTTCTCATTGTGTCTGTAACATGGCATTTTTACGGATTAAAGTTTGAGATATGTTTTTTTTTTTATTTTACTGAAATGATATGTCAAGTTTTAATTATCGTTGGAAGTTGGAACGGGAAATCGAGTGCTTGAGGGCAAGTATCTGTGTAGGAGAAAATTCGGAGATGTTGAAGCTGAATGGAATATAGGGAGCCAAAAGGCCATATTTTATCTCGAGTGAGCATTAGCCTAAGCTCTCGCGGATATATATAAGGGGAGAACGGAGAACCGAATGAAATATGGGGATTCAGGAAGGTCAGTGTCACCGTTTTTCGGGGAAGAACCCTCCGAATTTCAGATAGGGAGACTGTTGACTGTATACGGCTATATTATATACTGTTTCTAGAAAAATTCAGTTAATTGCGTTACTGCACGATTTTACTGCATTTTAAAGGTTTACGCTTAAAATAGTCATATCTCTGTTGCATGGCCACGCAAAGATTGGCCGCGTCGATACCGCGAGCGAAATCCAAATGGTTTTATAAATAATTCCAAAATACCTTGATATATGCATGTACGCTAATGCTAAACATTTACTGCTTTAAATACACTTTTGTTGTGATCGTATTTAAAATTCTACGTAAGTACTGATTGGCATGTGAAATCAGTACGTAATTGTGAGATCATGAATGGTATTGACCTGACGGAATATTGCATCCTTTTTCGATTCCGGTTCTGCCGAGGTATAGCATTTATCCGTATAGGTAGCCGCATATATATGTAGCATATCCTTGCAACAACAGGTCAGTAAATCACTATTTTCGGGGGGTTTATATGCCTAACGCTACGCTATTTCGGAAGACGAGTGGCTTTTTCTGGAGTTACTATAGGTTCGTTGATAATAGAACGTGAACGTAGGCAAGTATCCAGCAGGTCTGGAGAAAACCTGGCCTTCACGCACCTTATCTTCCATTCATCTCTGGGCCATAAAACTATTCATTTTATTACTTAGAAACCTTCGAAACTTCGGACAAGGTGTGCTCATCGTTTACTTCCGCTCACACAGATTCACACCTTTAGATGCAAGAGTATTGTCCAGTAGACCGTAGTCCTATCTATTTTTAATTTTTTTGAAATACAAATACCTAAATATGTTAACGTACAAAAATCACTGAGCGGTGTGCAAAACTGGATCTTCTTGCAAAATATATTGAATTCATTGTAATACATTAGATGCTTCTAAATACATGTATAAAATGTACCCTTTGTTTTAACAATACATCATCGGTGAAATCGTATGTATCTATGTATACTTGTCTCAAACTCTGAATTTCCCACGGTCTCATCTTGAGGACGATTCATAAACAAATTCACACGAATTCCCGGCGTGTATCAAAGTAGCCAACGAGGCGTCTCATTGATTGATTTTAATTAGATCGATAATGATCTCATTATGATGGGCCACAAAGGGAACAATAGAATCGGATCACCACGAAGCCCAGCATGGGCATGAGTTTATAAGATATCAATAGCTACCTAAAATAATGTACCTAATATACTGTTACACTTAAATACAGGGTTCATTGAAATTGATACGTTGAAATGCTGGATAATTTAGGCACAAAATGTTCGGAAAACATATGTTGAAACCACATGTATATTTATATGGATATATCAACGAAAATATAGTTTAAAAGGCTTTATTTCCAAATAAGTTTCGTTATAAGATTAACTTTTATTTAATTACTTGCATTACTTGCCACCATGTACACACAAAGCACGAAAACGAAAAGTACTAACCTAACTCGTTGTAAATTTTGATAAATTAAAATGTCATATTAATTAAAAACCTAGCGGCGTCGACATAAACGTGGTAAAAGTCTCAAAAGTTCTAAGATGTATAGAAAATTGCTTGAAGCTCATTGAAGTTTATTGAAATCCTAACATTTATTTCTTCGATTTTTTTTTCATCCAGGCACAGTGAATGCAAATGGCGAGACCAAGCGACAGCGAACTTCCTACACGCGCTACCAAACACTGGAACTGGAGAAGGAATTTCATTTCAATCGTTACCTCACCCGCCGACGGCGGATTGAGATTGCCCATGCTCTCTGCCTCACAGAGCGACAAATCAAAATTTGGTTCCAGAATCGTCGTATGAAATGGAAGAAGGAACATAAAATGGCATCCATGAACGCCCTACCCCACCACCAAATGGGCCCACCACACCACCACATGGCCCTCGCCCACCATCCCCACCATCACTTGGGCCGCGTGCCGGATAGCTATAGTTTCTAAATAGATCATCCCACCATTTACCACACAAAACCTCGCCCATCATCTCCCTTGGGTTTTTAGTTCAATTTTAAAGTTTTTTTGCAATTTATATTTTGTCAACAATTAGGTTGTAATCTTTTTCCACTTGGTGCTCAGCAGGATCTTTTATAATATAATTTATACATATTAGTTAGTGTATTTACTTTTTTGCTCGGATTTGCAGTGTAATTTGAAATAATCATACGATTTTTGGATTAATCTGTGGTTTTTTCATATGTTAATTTATGCATATACCAATAGGCTAAGAAATTCAGTTTCATTTCCCCGTGGCTATTACTGGTGACCCGTCACTCAAGTGTCAGGCCAAAAACCTTAATCCGGTGCGCACTTCGGCCCAAGCCCAACCCCCGCACCCATTCACACACACTCACATTTTGACAGACAAAACAAAATGGAATCTTGTGGAAGATGGATCATCTCATCCCTTGGAACCTTTGGAGCGAACACGTCAAACTTCAGGCCAGATTCTACCTGTTTACAAAATACTCACTTTAAATGCAATGCAATGCAATTCTTTAAATAAATTATAAGCAAAATTAGGCGCAGCATAGTAAATTAAACTCATTAAAAATTCAGGATACATTACACGTTATACGAATGGTAACCATGATACAAAGCCAGTATACTACTTTAGCATTTAAGGCTATCAGCGGTCACTGATATTATACATAGTGACTGGACGACAATTGAAATTTACCTATGATTGTCGCGGTAAAAGAATCTCATCATTTTTATTAGTTTAAACGCGCTCGCGCGCGCGTAGAATTAAATTTAAACTTAAATATTAAATTAATTGTTCGAAATATGGGAACACACCCACCTGACATTACACACGATGATATTCAGTGAAGCAAACAACTTATAGCAGTTGCAAATGTTGTACTGTAAGTTAGGTTAGAAAATCTAGGTATTTGTTCGTGCTAAATTAATGCGTGTGCATGGAAAATCTCTCGCGCGGCGCTAAGAAATTGAGTATACGCAATTCGTTCTCGTTTGATTTAATGTGACTCCGTGTACGTAAATGTATTTTGGTTTTGATTTTAAAGCTATAAAAGTAATTATTGTGGCGTAATTCATACTATCGTAAGAAATCAGCAAAAATATTTCATTGTGCTGCTCTGTAAGTATTGCATGTAAATAAAAGTGTTGTAGGTAGATGTACATATAATGGCAAGTTGCAAGTGCGTACTAAATAGGTAGGAATCGCTGTAGAGTTACCAAAAATACTATGAGAAAGATAATCGTGAATTATGTAATCCGGGGAAACCGGTTATTTGAGTAGGTGGTAATGAACATTTTGTCGCACATATTATTAGCATAAGTCTGCGAGGTAGTATTTATTATTTCAAACAGTATTACTAGGTACTTTATATAAGATTTAAGGATTTTTTCAAATATGACATCAATTCACGAAAGTATTAATTTTTAGTAGGAATGGTATTTAAGGGCAACTGACGCTTCGGTTTTGAAATTTGAAATATCGCGGTATTATCACTCGGATTTTTAAATTTAAATTTTGGCGGGATTGGTTAAAACATCATCTTGGGGCAGCCATTGCTGCGATTCGATTGGTCTATTTCTTTTAAACATGTCTGAGCATGAACAGAGACAACAAATCACCCGCATTTATTTGAAATTTCAAACCAAGCGCTCATTACCTCATTTACAGTCCGCCATAGTTTCAATCAAATAGGCTATTAGGCCTTAGGCCTTAAGATAATTGTACCATAGCGAGTTCCATTATTGACATCATTTACTTGTGTCTAGTCAGCTAAATGTATACCCTAGACCGGTCAAATGTTAAATCTCAGTACCCTGTAATGAAACATTCTTATTCATAAAAACCAAGTATACGAACTACTATTAGATACCCAGTAAAATCCAATACATAAATAAAAACCAGTAAATGACCGGACTTAGGTGGGATTTTCCCGTACACTACAAGCATAGAAAATCATAGGTCGGCATCTGAGATTCTGTAAGGTTAGGTTAGGTTTTCCGAAACGCCCGCAAGTTTATAAATTCTAGTTAGGTTAGGTTAGGTCTTCGATGAAGCCCGAAGGGCTTTTGAGAAAAAGGACTAATGATTGAAAGGCCTCCAAGTCTTCTACTTGTATGAGTCGGTGTACCTTTTGTATTTGTTTTGTGTTTCAATTTTAAATTGTACAATGCACAGAAACATAATTGACAATTGAAAATTTGGTTAACTATTATAATAATTGGAATTAATAAGGCTTTGTAAAACTTTCCAGCTTATTCATATTCGACGTTTAGAACAAGGCTCATTTGGTAGAAGTTAAGATTTATCACTTAGCATCAGTTGTATCACGAATCACTCAACACTAAATACATTTCCGAGCACATTATATGACAATATGTGTTTACTTCATTGGTACTATTCATACCTAGTGACATAATACATTAAAACAAGGTTCTAAGTTTGATTTCATTTAACTTCGGAATTTGTAACGTAATTTTGCCAGTACTTCAAAAACTACCCTGTTTGGAATGTAATAATTGTACGTTGGTTTGTAGTTGGTAAGTAAAAGTGGTTTCATATATGATTTTCGTAGAAACAACATTAAAAATTAGGAATCATCTACAAGAAATGAACACAATGCACAATTATAATTATTTCTGAACCCGGGCCACCCTCGTACTCATAACCTGGAACTGCAATCTGACCTTATTCAGCTAGTCACGAAGGAGATTCAGTTCTGGGCTAGAGTTAGAAAACCCCCAAAAAGCTACTTCGAACTCCATGTAAACCCAATGATTATATGTATAGTTATTTATTTTACTGCGGTCACGACGGGTCACGACTTAATTTGCTTTATTTCTATTTGTCGGATGCAAAGAGTGGGATAATCAGAAGCTGGAAGCCCTGGCTCAAGCCTACAACATTCACAAAAGGAGCCAGTTCAATGAATCATGGGTGGAACGACGGGTCATCAATTAATCAATTAGCTGCTGCTCATACGTATTACGGCAGAATAAGAGAACGAGTGAGTCAGACAACCTTGTCTTGTGATAAAGTTTAAAAAAAATGACATGAGAAAAGCGCGTTGACCTCGTAAATCTTATTTCCACCTAAGAAAACCTTTTTCTAGGTTTTCAAGACTTTTGATAAGCAAAAGCCTTTTACTTGACTTCCAAAATTATTGATATCGAGTTCACTGGTGTGTGGTCAGTGCCATCGACTCAAAATTGAACTGTCAACTGGCCTCACCGCTCGTTGTACTTTGCAATAGGTAATAAGAAAAATAATCTTTTTATAATGCTTACACTTTACCTGTGCTACTATAATTTAGAGATATTGATAATTGTGGCACAACCCCCCAAGCTGTCTGTGTCTGTACCTTAAGTTTAATATTTACTTGCCTTCTGAAATGAACTCAGAATTACAAGGTTTCTTTGCGGCGTCGGATTCAGTTTCAGTGCCAGCCTTGCTTTAGACTTCAGTAGAACCAGACGCTTCTTAAAGTTGCTCCCGTCGAACTACTAACCACTCTGGGTTTCTCTGTTTTAAAAATTAGAAAACCCTAACCCAGTCATTTGCGATTTTGACGGATAAAAGACTGCTCAAATTAAAACAGAAAAATGAACAGACGGGGATATTGCAAGGCAGCCCTTGCCTCCCTGGCAAAACAGACAGCAAAGTTGAGTATTCAAGAACCGGATCGACCACGACCAACGACAGGTTTTGTTCTAAACATTCATATCAAAGTATAAATTACTGATCTGATAGTAAGATTTTCGTAGGTTTGTGGCTCGACCGCCGAGAGCAGCATAAGGCGTGACCGTGACCCAATGCATTACCCTAACACCTTGGAATAAGGTTGCATGTTCTAACGAAAAAAGGCTCACCGTGATTTCTCCTATTATCTCGTGAACCCACACATTTAGGATAAAATGACGCGAAACAAAAGTTGTTGGGCGCATCATGGTCAGCAACTTTTGTATCAAGACGTTTCTTCCAAGATGCAGGGTAGGCATAGTAGGCCACGACTTTTGCTGCTCCTAGCAGTCGGAACTCTCGGCAATCGACCATGGAAGCATATTTACAAACCCGTCACCAATTCAGAATCTGTTATTTGTATTCGTATCGCAGTAAACTTGTCACATTCAAAGTCAGGTTAACCCGCCCTCCCTACCAGGGCAGGGTTAGCTTGAGGAATGTGACAAAGTTGACTTTGACTACTCTAGAATGCATACAACCGTTTCTGAATTGGTGACGGCTATGTAAATGTGCGCCCGGGATTCATTCTATGTATGTATTTCCCTGCATAAGTAAGACTAATTTTTTCTGATTTAATTTTCAGTACAATCAGCACATACTGAGAAATACGACGTTAACAAGATGGTGACCATTACTGAATCCAGGAACAGAGTAGAACACGGGAGCAGAGATTTCATCCTGACTGAATCAAAAATCCGACCTAGCGAAAAACCCGATACAGGATACATTGAAGCAAAGGCTGCTGCTACGACTGCTAATTCTCCGGAACCAGCAGAGCATTCCTATTCCTACACGGGGTCACATAGCGAACGCTCGAGCGAGATAACTGGCTTCCAATTCAGTCCATACACGCACTGTCCATACATTCGTGGGAGAGGGTGTCATGTGGGTGCTGGGACCAGGTTTGGGACGTACCAAAGATACCTTCGCTATACACTTCGTGTCCTTCGAATAAAGCCGCGACTTGGACGAACAGGTAAATTAAAACTCAACTATTTAACTGATCCGTGTATTGGATTCATGTCTTCAAATGATATAAATAATTAATCATAACTTTTACTAACATTATACAGGGATCAATTGGACACACGCCTACACAGACGATCGACGTTCATGAGTCTCGAGCTATACGAAGGTACCGGAGCCATTGCGACTATAATGAAATTGAAGCATGTTTAATTAGTTTGACATCAAACACTGCAATTAATTAAATAGTTAACCTATTTTATACTTTAAACTACAACAACGAAGTTCGACTAAGTCAGTTATGCGTCGAAGAAGTGAACTTGCATGAATTAATTATTTTTTGTTAACTGAGCTGTTGATTTTGTTATAGCCGTTTTTAGCGATGAATCTGGATCCCGGACTGCAATTAATTAAATAGTTAACATATTTCATGCTTTTAAAACTACAACAGCTAAGTGTGATTACGTCAGTTTAATGTCGAAGAAATGAACTTACATGAATGAATTACATTATTTTTGTTAACAGAGCTCTTGATTTGGTTATAGATAGCCGTATTTAACGATGAACCTGGATCCAAGATTGCAATTAATTAATAGTTAACCTATTTTATACTTTTAAAACTAGGTACACAAGTATGGTGCAATTACGTGAGTTTAACGCTGAAGAGGTGAACTTGTATGAATGAATCATATGTTTTTAACAAAGCTGTTGATTTTGTTATAGCCGTATTTAACGATGAACCTGCTTCCGTAGCACAGCAGCTAATTTGTGTTATTCTGGAATGATGAACTAAAAATCCTGAAATGAATCATATCAACATATATCGCACCATATGAGCTTATTGAAATTCACTTTTGGAATTTCATTTGGAATTTCTGTGTACCTACCTAGAGCTAATAGCAATACATTTTTAAGCATATTTATTAACAAGGTACATACAGCTATTACATAGGTTTAATGACAGATCAACTATTGATGAAGATGCGTCTGTAAGATCTCTGTTTGTATGTAATTCGTAATGACATATAAAACGAATAATTAATTGAATTATAATAAACAGAATGAGTCGGCGTCAACAACACAAAAACAGGAATAAGTCAAGTAAATCGTATATCTAAACTACATGCAATAAATACTTTTATTTAGATGCGCAAAAATTTCATAAACAAACGTTGCTGCTGAGCTGAAGTTAAATAAAAACTCATTTTGCCATTAAGGGATTTTACAATCTTTAATTTTGAACTTCCGCTGCATATTCGTCAAATTCCTCCAAATTGTTCCCAACTTCATCCTGCTGCTGTAGCTGAAGTCCCAGAATGAAACTGGTGAGTTTGGAGAATTGGAAATAGGCGTGGTTTTCCCCATAACCATGTTCTGTCAAGATGTTATTCAGTTTCACCCTTTCTTCTGGATCCGAGAAATTCATTACCGAGATTTCAATGAAAAGTATGGACTCAAGAGCAACCACAGCTTCCAGGACAGAACCCGTAATTCCAAAGAGACCTAATTTCCCGCACTGTGTTAGGGTCAAATTCTGAAGATTTCTTCCAGCTTCGGATCGTGTAAATTCAAGCAGGTCAATGGACAAAATATTGAAATAATTAAGAGCCAATTCATGTAAGGATCCTGGCAGCAGATGGAGATTTAGAAGTTCCGCGCAGTCGTATTGCCGTCGATTTCCGACATTTCTGTCCAAAACTATTTTCTTCAAATGGATACAAGGCTGGAGCACGGTAAGATCAAAAGGTTCAGGTTCCCCTTCTGAATTCCAAACCGGAAGGTCACTGATTTCCAGAAACTTGAGCGTCTCGAAGTTACCGTTGTACACAATCGTTTGAACAAACTGATTGTTTTGAGACAATAGATCAATTTCGCATAATTCCAAGCGTCGTTGATTTTGAAGAAGCTGAAGCCATAGGTTAATTCCGATCAAGGAAGAGGACACGATTCGAATCGATGTCAGTCTGTTCACCTTGTCCAAGGCTTTTAAGTCGAGCTCATCAAGGTAAGCGTCACTGGGGAGTTGGACCCCAAAAGTTGGTATTCCATGATGTCCTTGAATTAATTCCATATCAAACGCTACCAGCTTTTGCCAGTGCAGTTGAACAAATTTCAATACAAGAGCCGTAAATTTTGAAACCTCTGATGTTGCCAGTAATTGGAGCTCAATTTTTAAATGTGTCAAGCGCTGCATTGGATTTAACATTAGCTGAGTAAACAAAATTTCACGTGATTGTCGTCGAAGGTCATGAAATTCAGCTCCGTCCGTCTCAGGATTCCTTGGCGGATGTGTGGACACAGTGATCTCAAAATGAGTCAATTTTCTGAAATCAAATTCGTTGAGCGGTGTCTGGAAGGAAGTGCCGAGCAATGGGAAATTGAGCTGAAGTGACAGGTGACGAAGACTTGCTGAACAGTCTGACAGGAAATAGAAAAGATTGTAGCCAGTTATTCGTGGGGTTAGAATTTTTAGATCCCGAATTAAGTTGGGATGCTTCAAACAGGTTGTTCCAACACCAAACGGTGGAAGTTCAAGAAAGCTGAGGATGGTGCAGGATTTGATTCGAAGATTAAGCAGTCGCTTCCAAAATGGCTTCCGATCATCCAGCTTCACATCGAATTCGCAAAGTTCATCTATTTCTTCGATCCAAGTCTGACACACGCCGCGCATGGAAATGAGAGTTGCTTGCGGCAGAAGGTTGTAGATTTTGCCACGAATCTGCAAATCAAAATCAGTCTTACAAAATAACCCTTGAAGATTAAAGCGCTACGCTCTAATAGGTGGACACCACAATTCATCAAATTGGCATCAATCCCGGAAATGGAGTTCGAAATGCGCTAATTCGAACTAGTTGTGTACATTAGGCAGACGTACTTCTCGAGGTATTTCCATAATAGAAACAACAGCTGTTGTTGCAGAGCATATTTCTATATCAGACTCCGGTTTGGATTCCATTGCCATACCGCTCAAAGTCCGAGAAAAGAGCTGAAATAGAATTAGAAAAAAATATCACTTCAGATAGCTTTAATAAACGTGAACACTGCTGACATGTCATTAGTACACACACATTATTACAACTAATAGAATAAATAAATACTTAAATATACCTGAGCCGAGACCAAGAAATTGTGTAATATTGAATATGTGTGCTGTGCTGTGCTGAAAAACTCAGTAATACACAATACATAATTTATTCCCGTCTATCTATGTATTATGTATTTAGCTACTGTTCTCTGCACAACTCGAATCTCTGCCAAATTCAGAAAATACAGTGATCACACTGTAAGAGCTATATGGCAAAAAAGTTTTTTTTTTCTTGTGGTGCATACCTAATAATACATAATTTCTATTTCCGGAACCAGATTACAGATTACAGTAGTGGAGGAGATGCAATACGTAACGTAGGTATAAAGTAAGTATAAACTCAACTTGTAATTTGCACGGGACATGGGAAGAGATGCCACTTGATTAGCGGAAGCCAGGATGCTATACCACGCCTTTTCGCTACAAATGAGTACAACTGGGTGGGAAATTCATTTCAACCGCGTGTGGAGCAGACAGACAACAGATCATAATTTTGTAATTGTGCAGCGCAGTTCAGGACGTCTGTTAGTTAACTAACTGGAGAGTGCTTTCTGCGGATATTGGACACTCGGAAACAACTCCTGACCTGCCACATGCCTATAAGTGCCTAAAGGTCCAGGGCAGGGATAAATAACCTTACAGTCTCGTCTGCTGTCAGGTAAGAGCTTAAAATCATACATTATTCGGTTGAGTTCTACTTATCCGGCACAGTTTTTGCGGCACTTTTGCGGTCCCTCCTGCTCTTCCTGCAGGTGCCGCAATTGCGGTTACTGTGTTCTGGCTATC